>ONZH01026674.1:0-58602 GCA_900303285.1 Rhinella marina
TTTGTTTTTTTGGGAACGTGACGTGCAGGAACTATGGTAGAACTCACTGACACCCTGTTAACGGTGGCTATTTAGTCTGCGACCCAGACAAATGTCGCACAGAGAATTTTCTGGATCAAGCGGTAGATGATATTGGTAGCAAATGACTTGGTTGTATTCTGTGACGTACAGAAAGTGTCACCTGGACAGTATATACGGATCGGAGCGAATGTGCTGAACTGTGACACACAGAAAGGTTACACACAGCTGAGTAAAATGGATTTGTATCACTGAGCTAAAACAACTGAAAAAATATATTTTTTTTTTTTTATTTTGTTTTTTTGGGAACGTGACGTGCAAGAACTATGGTAGAACTCACTGACACCCTGTTAACGGTGGCTATTTAGTCTGCGACCCAGACAAATGTCGCACAGAGAATTTTCTGGATCAAGCGGTAGATGATATTGGTAGCAAATGACTTGGTTGTATTCTGTGACGTACAGAAAGTGTCACCTGGACAGTATATACGGATCGGAGCGAATGTGCTGAACTGTGACACACAGAAAGGTTACACACAGCTGAGTAAAATGGATTTGTATCACTGAGCTAAAACAACTGAAAAACTATTTTTTTTATATTTGTTTTTTATATTTTTTTAAATTTTGTTTTTTGGGAACGTGACGTGCAGGAACTATGGTAGAACTCACTGACACCCTGTTAACGGTGGCTATTTAGTCTGCGACCCAGACAAATGTCGCACAGAGAATTTTCTGGATCAAGCGGTAGATGATATTGGTAGCAAATGACTTGGTTGTATTCTGTGACGTACAGAAAGTGTCACCTGGACAGTATATACGGATCGGAGCGAATGTGCTGAACTGTGACACACAGAAAGGTTACACACAGCTGAGTAAAATGGATTTGTATCACTGAGCTAAAACAACTGAAAAAATAATTTTTTTTTTTATTTTGTTTTTTTGGGAACGTGACGTGCAAGAACTATGGTAGAACTCACTGACACCCTGTTAACGGTGGCTATTTAGTCTGCGACCCAGACAAATGTCGCACAGAGAATTTTCTGGATCAAGCGGTAGATGATATTGGTAGCAAATGACTTGGTTGTATTCTGTGACGTACAGAAAGTGTCACCTGGACAGTATATACGGATCGGAGCGAATGTGCTGAACTGTGACACACAGAAAGGTTACACACAGCTGAGTAAAATGGATTTGTATCACTGAGCTAAAACAACTGAAAAACTAATTTTTTTTTATATTTGTTTTTTTATATTTTTTTAATTTTGTTTTTTTGGGAACGTGACGTGCAGGAACTATGGTAGAACTCACTGACACCCTGTTAACGGTGGCTATTTAGTCTGCGACCCAGACAAATGTCGCACAGAGAATTTTCTGGATCAAGCGGTAGATGATATTGGTAGCAAATGACTTGGTTGTATTCTGTGACGTACAGAAAGTGTCACCTGGACAGTATATACGGATCGGAGCGAATGTGCTGAACTGTGACACACAGAAAGGTTACACACAGCTGAGTAAAATGGATTTGTATCACTGAGCTAAAACAACTGAAAAAAATATTTTTTTTTTTTTTATTTTGTTTTTTTGGGAACGTGACGTGCAAGAACTATGGTAGAACTCACTGACACCCTGTTAACGGTGGCTATTTAGTCTGCGACCCAGACAAATGTCGCACAGAGAATTTTCTGGATCAAGCGGTAGATGATATTGGTAGCAAATGACTTGGTTGTATTCTGTGACGTACAGAAAGTGTCACCTGGACAGTATATACGGATCGGAGCGAATGTGCTGAACTGTGACACACAGAAAGGTTACACACAGCTGAGTAAAATGGATTTGTATCACTGAGCTAAAACAACTGAAAAACTAATTTTTTTATTTTTTTATATTTTTTTAAATTTTGTTTTTTTGGGAACGTGACGTGCAGGAACTATGGTAGAACTCACTGACACCCTGTTAACGGTGGCTATTTAGTCTGCGACCCAGACAAATGTCGCACAGAGAATTTTCTGGATCAAGCGGTAGATGATATTGGTAGCAAATGACTTGGTTGTATTCTGTGACGTACAGAAAGTGTCACCTGGACAGTATATACGGATCGGAGCGAATGTGCTGAACTGTGACACACAGAAAGGTTACACACAGCTGAGTAAAATGGATTTGTATCACTGAGCTAAAACAACTGAAAAACTAATTTTTTTTATATTTGTTTTTTATATTTTTTTAAATTTTGTTTTTTGGGAACGTGACGTGCAGGAACTATGGTAGAACTCACTGACACCCTGTTAACGGTGGCTATTTAGTCTGCGACCCAGACAAATGTCGCACAGAGAATTTTCTGGATCAAGCGGTAGATGATATTGGTAGCAAATGACTTGGTTGTATTCTGTGACGTACAGAAAGTGTCACCTGGACAGTATATACGGATCGGAGCGAATGTGCTGAACTGTGACACACAGAAAGGTTACACACAGCTGAGTAAAATGGATTTGTATCACTGAGCTAAAACAACTGAAAAACTATTTTTTTTATATTTGTTTTTTATATTTTTTAATTTTGTTTTTTTGGGAACGTGACGTGCAGGAACTATGGTAGAACTCACTGACACCCTGTTAACGGTGGCTATTTAGTCTGCGACCCAGACAAATGTCGCACAGAGAATTTTCTGGATCAAGCGGTAGATGATATTGGTAGCAAATGACTTGGTTGTATTCTGTGACGTACAGAAAGTGTCACCTGGACAGTATATACGGATCGGAGCGAATGTGCTGAACTGTGACACACAGAAAGGTTACACACAGCTGAGTAAAATGGATTTGTATCACTGAGCTAAAACAACTGAAAAAATAATTTTTTTTTTTTATTTTGTTTTTTTGGGAACGTGACGTGCAAGAACTATGGTAGAACTCACTGACACCCTGTTAACGGTGGCTATTTAGTCTGCGACCCAGACAAATGTCGCACAGAGAATTTTCTGGATCAAGCGGTAG
Organism: Rhinella marina; assembly: GCA_900303285.1. NCBI lineage: Eukaryota > Metazoa > Chordata > Amphibia > Anura > Bufonidae > Rhinella > Rhinella marina. The sequence continues at coordinate 3,005 of ONZH01026674.1, forward strand.
ATGATATTGGTAGCAAATGACTTGGTTGTATTCTGTGACGTACAGAAAGTGTCACCTGGACAGTATATACGGATCGGAGCGAATGTGCTGAACTGTGACACACAGAAAGGTTACACACAGCTGAGTAAAATGGATTTGTATCACTGAGCTAAAACAACTGAAAAACTAATTTTTTTTATATTTGTTTTTTATATTTTTTTTAATTTTGTTTTTTGGGAACGTGACGTGCAGGAACTATGGTAGAACTCACTGACACCCTGTTAACGGTGGCTATTTAGTCTGCGACCCAGACAAATGTCGCACAGAGAATTTTCTGGATCAAGCGGTAGATGATATTGGTAGCAAATGACTTGGTTGTATTCTGTGACGTACAGAAAGTGTCACCTGGACAGTATATACGGATCGGAGCGAATGTGCTGAACTGTGACACACAGAAAGGTTACACACAGCTGAGTAAAATGGATTTGTATCACTGAGCTAAAACAACTGAAAAAATAATTTTTTTTTTTTTATTTTGTTTTTTTGGGAACGTGACGTGCAGGAACTATGGTAGAACTCACTGACACCCTGTTAACGGTGGCTATTTAGTCTGCGACCCAGACAAATGTCGCACAGAGAATTTTCTGGATCAAGCGGTAGATGATATTGGTAGCAAATGACTTGGTTGTATTCTGTGACGTACAGAAAGTGTCACCTGGACAGTATATACGGATCGGAGCGAATGTGCTGAACTGTGACACACAGAAAGGTTACACACAGCTGAGTAAAATGGATTTGTATCACTGAGCTAAAACAACTGAAAAATAATTTTTTTTTTTTTTATATTTTTTTTTAAATTTGTTTTTTTGGGAACGTGACGTGCAGGAACTATGGTAGAACTCACTGACACCCTGTTAACGGTGGCTATTTAGTCTGCGACCCAGACAAATGTCGCACAGAGAATTTTCTGGATCAAGCGGTAGATGATATTGGTAGCAAATGACTTGGTTGTATTCTGTGACGTACAGAAAGTGTCACCTGGACAGTATATACGGATCGGAGCGAATGTGCTGAACTGTGACACACAGAAAGGTTACACACAGCTGAGTAAAATGGATTTGTATCACTGAGCTAAAACAACTGAAAAACTAATTTTTTTTATATTTTTTTTTAATTTTGTTTTTTTGGGAACGTGACGTGCAGGAACTATGGTAGAACTCACTGACACCCTGTTAACGGTGGCTATTTAGTCTGCGACCCAGACAAATGTCGCACAGAGAATTTTCTGGATCAAGCGGTAGATGATATTGGTAGCAAATGACTTGGTTGTATTCTGTGACGTACAGAAAGTGTCACCTGGACAGTATATACGGATCGGAGCGAATGTGCTGAACTGTGACACACAGAAAGGTTACACACAGCTGAGTAAAATGGATTTGTATCACTGAGCTAAAACAACTGAAAAACTAATTTTTTTTTATATTTGTTTTTTTATATTTTTTTTAAATTTTGTTTTTTTGGGAACGTGACGTGCAGGAACTATGGTAGAACTCACTGACACCCTGTTAACGGTGGCTATTTAGTCTGCGACCCAGACAAATGTCGCACAGAGAATTTTCTGGATCAAGCTGTAGATGATATTGGTAGCAAATGACTTGGTTGTATTCTGTGACGTACAGAAAGTGTCACCTGGACAGTATATACGGATGGGAGCTAGTGTGCTGAACTGTGACACACAGAAAAGTTACACGCAGCTGAGTAAAATGGATTTGTATCACTGAACTAAAACAAGTGAAAAAATATTTTTTTTTTTATATTTTGTTTTTTTGGGAACGTGACGTGCAGGAACTATGGTAGAACTGACTGACACCCTGTTAACGGTGGCTATTTAGTCTGCGACCCAGACAAATGTCGCACAGAGAGTTTTCTGGATCAAGCTGTAGATGATATTGGTAGCAAATGACTTGGTTGTATTCTGTGAAGTACAGAAAGTGTCACCTGAACAGTATATATAGATTGGAGTGAGTGTGCTGAACTGTGACACACAGAATGGTTCCACACTGCTGTGTGCAATGGATTTGTATCACTGAGATAGAACAATAAAAAAAAAAAACAGGGTTAGATATGGCGATAGCTGCACTACTAGTGCCAGCCTGCCAGCCAAAAAAAAAATTTCTTCTAGCCCTTAGAAGGGCTGTTGGGTTCTTTGTGGGTGATTCCTGCCTAACAGAGAACTAAATGAAGGCCCTAACACTGTCCCTGAAAGGCAGCAGCTCTATCCCTAACGACATCCAGACGGCATCTGAGCCGAGCGCCTCGGCCAGTCACTAGTATATTCCAGGGTCACCTGATCAGGCCAGCCAACCCCTGCTATCGACATGTAAGGGCCCCACGTGATGCTGGGTGTACCGCAGAGTCTCCTGGCTTGTGATTGGCTGTGTTTTTAGGCGCCAAAAAAGCATGATGCGGAAGTTGCCATTTCCTCGAGGATGGCGAGATACTCGTCCGAGCAGCGAGCACTTACGAGTACCCTAATACTCGAACGAGCACCAAGCTCGGACGAGTATGCTCGCTCATCTCTATTAAGTATTTAATTCCATATGTGTTAATTCATAATTTTGATTCCTTCAGTGTGAATCTACAATTTTCATAGTCATGAAAATACAGAAAACTCTTTGAATGAGGTGTGTCCAAACTTTTTGTCTGTACTGTATATATATATATATATATATATATATATATATATAAAGTAACTCCACGGCACTCGATGGTAGTGAATTAAACGTGTTTATTCACCCAATTGCGATGTTTCAGTCCACTCAATGGGACTGTAACGTCGCAATTGGGTGAATAAACACGTTTAATTCACTACCATCGAGTGCCATGGAGTTATTTTATATCGTTTTGGATTTCGGACCGGGTCCACAGCCGCTGTCACCGACTTCACTTGCTTTCTACTGACTGTGCGGTCCACAATTTTTGTATATATATATATATATATATATATATATATATATATATATACATATACACAATATCTATATATATCTATATATCTATATATATATATTAGCAGTGAAAGATACAATATTTCACAAAACAAGGTGTTAAAATTTCAGCATTTTCTTTTACCTCTTTCATTAATTTTCGATCACACTAAATTTAGCAATATCTGCATTGAGCATTCTGTGAAAATTGACTGTGAAGCCACACAAGACAGTTCTCTAATTCCTGGGTTGCTATGCAGTGATTAGTTAAAGCTAACACCAGGGCCAAAAATATTGCAGCTGTGAACCTAGTCCTTATCCTTCTGAACATGAAAACTGAATAGACAGGAAGGAACGGCTAAAAATGTTAACTCATTTATATTCCTGCCTAAACTCACTCTCATCAGCTTCTGATTAAAACTCAAACACAGGTGATGGGAGGAACAAGAGGAGTGGACCAATAGTGCGAGAAATAGTTGCTTTATGGAAAACCATAACATATGCAACTAATATACAAAAGAGCTAATCTTTCTTATTATAATTTTTTCGTAGAGAGATGTAACATCTGGAATAAAACACAGATTTTTAAGAAGTAAATCTACTGTACTTAAAGGGGTATTCTCATCTTAGACAATGGGGGCATATCGCTAGGATATGCCCCTATTGTCTTATAGGTGCGGGTCCCACCGCTGGGACCCTCACCTATATCCAGAACGGAGCGGGGAGCGCTGCGCCTGGAGCGGGGGTCCGGCCACCACCAGGCGCAGCTTCCCGCTGCACTCATAGAAATGAATGAGAGAGCAGCGCGCAAGCGCGGCCACCAATCCCATTCATTTCTATGGAGCCGACGGAAGTAGCCGAGTCAGCGCTCGGCTATTTTCGGTGGCCCCATAGAAATTAATGGAGGGCGGGTGCGCATGCGCGGTGCGCCTTCATTCAGTTCGGGTGCTCTGTTCTGGATATAGAATAAGACAATGCCCCCATTGTCTAAATGAGAATAACCCTTAAAGGCATAAAATTTTGCGCTGGCATTTTTTTATCCAGTTAAAAAAATGTGAAAATAAGAGCAGGGCAGGTCTTTGGTTTTGGCTGCCTGCCCTTTTGCTTTCTTTTTTGTAGCATTTTTTGCAAACCATGTCTTGGCCCACTGACATAGTTTTCATAGTGTTTTCCCCTATAGAGAAAATGTACAAATTACTGAAAAACCACCAAGAGCTACAGCATGCTACACTTTTTAAAAGAAGCCAGAAAGAAAAAAAAAAACTAATTATCAATAACACCAGTATGAAATAATAATGCTTATGTGTCCATTGCTTTGTATTTTCCATAAAACATTAATTAGCAACTAATGTTTTTACTGCACAAAATGCCATAAAAAATGCAGGTGCAAACAATGCCACTAAAATTAAAATGTGAAAAAATGTGCAGAAAATTTTGTAAAAGCAGTGTAAGAAATATTCCTCATCACACTTTACTGATTTTCATTTTTAATCTACCACATAGTCAAATATAACAAATTCATAAAATTATCAATAAAATAGAACATACGGCAAATATTAAAGGTTTTATCGCAAATAACAATGTATATTTGTCCTGCAGATTCTCTGCAAACTTGCCTGGCTGTGGCCTAAACTGTGCACCCATTATAGTTAATGGAGCCAGTAGGCATTCAGACAGCATCCGGCTATGCAAGATGCTGTGTTTTTTGTAGTTGTTCTCCCCAAGATCAGCTATCATTTTATTTTAGTAGTCTCCAATGCATTGCTCCTACTCCACACTGATGAGGGAGAGCACCCCAAATTAGCTGTCTGTGGATGGATAACTAGCTTAGGTTTTCGCTTGTCACATCCTTAAGACAAAGCTGGATCTAGACATAGGGGCCACTCACTATGGTGGATCTGGTGATCTCTTTAATGAGGACACCCCTTTGCTTGGTTTTCCTTCCCTGGGGGGATTTCTGACTTTCACTGTGTTGAAGAACCATAACTGGGGCTCCATGGTTATTTTGCATATTACTGTTTTCCAGGAAGCTTTTTGGATTACTTTGGATTACTGTGTTGAGAGTCTTAAAAGAGGCTCTGCAGTTTTTTTTGTATCTAATCTGTTTGTTTGTCCAGCCGATTCTCAGCATATTTTCTGGATTATAGTTAATGGAGCTGGCGGGCAGCCCCAACAATAGCAGATCCAGAGAGCTTCAGCAGCCTGTTCCCAGCCGGCACAGCCTAACGGATCTCTAAATGCTAGAGTGAAACTAGCCCAAGTAAGAAATGCATTGATGTATATATCTGTTTTTCCTCCTCCTAGGTCAACTACATCTCAATTTCACCTCACCTTATACAAAGTATAGTGAAGTTGAAAGGAGGTATATGGCACTCTAGGTTACAGAGACGCTCAAGTAGGATCTCACGCCATATAGTACTGTCAATTAAGCTTGGCACTCAAAGTAAGAAATGCTTTACTTGAGTTTTATTTCACGACAATCCAAAATAGATGCATATACTCTTTAAAAAAAATTTCAACACACAAATATTTTTCAGGTACCTTCACCTTAGATTAATCCATCAGAGCAGACTGGTTTTATTTCAGGCAAGGAAGACAAACACAATCAACCAGAATCATACATTCTATAAAGTATGCTTTTAAGCACGAAATCCTGCTTATTCCTCTCGGCACTGATGTTGATGAGGCTTTTGATATCATACAATTTGTCCTCCTCAGTTTTGGCCTTTCAGTAAATGTATCATCTCCATAAGGTCTTTATAAGACAATCTGCAAAGATTAGATTCAATGGAGCCTTAATTTTCATAATGAACTACTGTAGAAAAGGCTTCCCAATGTCACCAAACCTCTCTGTTCTGTTAATAGAAAGCCTACTGCAGGCAATCAGAGACCACTTGGCAATTAATGGCAAGTCCAGTAAATCGAATCATTTACTGATGACCTACTGATTCTGGTTACAAATCCAAAACTTGTATTTAAACACACATTGGATATTTTTGAGAAATTTTAAAATCAAATTTTCTAAATCTGAGGTGTTAACCCCCCCCCCCTTGCTTTTTGTTATTTTCATTCTTTACTCTGTAACTTCATTAGTCCATAACTTTATTTTTACGTTTACATAGCAATATGAGCTTGACATTTCTAGTGGCACCAGTTCATGTTGCATACGGTGAAGTGGAAAGCTGGAAAAAATTCAAAATGCGGTCAGATTGGTCAGCATGATCAAACCCATTAATCCAGGCATACTGGTAGGATTCATCAATATGATTAAAACAATGCCTGTTGTTACCTCTTTTGTCTGTATGCTAAACAGCTGCAGAGATAGCTACATTTTTATTTATATTTAAATGAGCAAGTTGGAGCACCAGGAGATGGGGCTGAATCCTTTGAGCACTGCTTTGTAACACCCTCTGTACTCTGCACACTTCTGCCTCCCCTTGATTGACTGGGCTAGATATCAGCATGCTAAGGGTAGAGCTGTGTCCCAGAGCTGTGTCCTAGCATGTGCATATTTTATACACTGCTTTCTGACATATGCTCAGAAAGCTAATATACATATTACTGCTTTATTCATAAGCACAATATATGAATATATGATTATAAAGACACCAGTAATATGTGTTAGCTTCTAAGAAAAGAAAAAAATACTCTGCTCTATATTATGCCAAATAATAATGCCTCTAAAGTACCCCATAGGGGCTCTAGCAGAAATAAAGCCCCCTATTGTGCCCCACGCAGTAACAAAGCCACTGTAAAGCACACAGTAGTAATAAGTTTGATCTATAAGACAATCCCGTAAAGCCCACAGTAGTAATAAAGCCCCCATAGTGTCCAGAGTAGTTATAATGCCTCCTATAGTGGCCCCAATATTTATAAGGCCTCCTGTAGTAGCCCTAGTATTTAAAAAGCCCCACTGCAGTGCCCCCTATGTTATCATGACTCCTGTAGTGCCAATATACATATTACCACCTGTATTATAATGCTCCCTGTAGGGTCCATATGTATAATGCTCTCGCCCCCCTGTAGTATTACGTCCCCTCTGTATTGATAATATATAAAGCCCCCTGTAGAATGGCTCACCCTCTGTAGAATGGCCCCCTCTATAGTATAGAAAATGCCCTTCTCTGTAGAATTTCGCTTTCTGTATAATGACTCACTCTGTAGGAAGGCCCCCTTTGTACATTGGCCCCCCATTTGTAGAATAACCCCCAATCTATGGAATGGCCACATCTGTAGAATGATCCCCTTTGTGGAATAGCCCCCTCTGTAGTAAATATAATGCTATAATCTAATGTCTGTACCTGGAATTGGAACCATTCTCATTAAACTGAATTGAGGCAAAGGTGCTTCACCAGATGTAATCCATTTTTTTATTGTTCCATATATTTTTTTCATATTTTTACAAGTCTATAAAATGTTAATGAAATTAAAAAGCTAAAAAAGTTTGTGATGTTAAATCCATATCTCTTAAATGTCATAACTACTTATACAAATTTATAAAAGTCTAGAATTGTAAACATTTGGCTAAAGAAAATGACTGTTACACGACTCACAGGGCACAGTTTGCACATCTGGGCTTGGTACAACTGTTCCATATGTTCTCCAATGTTCTTACAATATATCATATTTAAAAATAACCTACTTATGTGAAATAATCTGAAAATAACAATGTTTCTTAGAAAAAAATAGCTTTAGAAAAATAGATTGAATAAGAAGAAAAAAAATAAACACAGTATATTAGCACTCAATTGTGTCAATTAACTGTGATTTGCTCCATTAAGCCGGTTTCAGGTTGCCTGTTTTTTTTAGGCTGGTTCACATATTGAGGCTGAATGGCAGCTTAGGTAATACCATGATGTGGTAAAATCTGAAGCTCTGTGCTGATCAGGTTGGTTTCAGGGCATAACTAAAGGCTTATGGGGCCTCCTTTCCTCAGTGCTTTGTGGTCAGGTGTCATGAAAGCACATAGCCTTCCTGCTGCCTGAGGTTAAAACTCCCTCCATGCCAAATTCTTGCCCAGCATGCCAAATTCTTGACCTAACCCCTTCCCTGCAGCTAGAGGTGTATCTTGATCCCAATGCACTTTCTATAATACCAGTGTATTGTTATGTGGCAGTAGGGTCTTCGGGCCCCCTGAGGCTTCTGGGCCCAGTGGCGACTGCTGCCTCTGTATCCCCTATAGCTACACCCCTGGGTGGCTTTAAAACTATATGAAAATATAGTGGTTTGCTAGTGGCCAAGTGGTTATACAAGTGAAGATACGGTAAATGGTAAGTTTAATTTGTGGCCATTAACAAACTTCAAACAGTTAGACCTCTGTGGCTTCAGAGAACAGAACTTAGATATATCATAGGGTTCTATGATAAGTGCAGTTCAATACAACTAATTGAGGCTGTTTTGAAACTAGTCATAAGCTATAAAATAGCATGTTTAGATAACAACTTTTGAACATTTAATATTACAAGAAACCAAGATTAAGGCCACTTTCTCATGAGCCTGATTGGTCCAAGAAACACACTCCATGTGATAGCTGCATTTCTGGACTTCTGACTTGAACTCAAAGCATCATAATGATTTATGATGCTGTGACTTCCTGTCTAACTGTGAATCTAGTGTACTCTAATGATATAATGCCATGAGTACATTGCAGTCAACCTATGGTCAGGCAGGAACTCACAGTATTGTCAATACTGTAAGTGCAAGTCAGAGTAGCAATGTTCAGTCTGGAAAATGTGGCCATCACAGACGTGGACTGAGCATGTTCATGTGAAACTGGCCTTAGAGGCCTTTAGAAGCTGGTCCATCAGCTTCTATAAAACATTTTCAAGACACCCAGCCAGCCAAATATAATTAATATAATTAAGGAGAAGAAAATGTGAATAGTTCATTTTACAGAATTTTAAACTTCCAAAGCCATTAAAAATAAGCCACCAACAATAACATACGAAATAGATGAAAATAGAAATGTTTAGTTCTTAAAGTCCGCAAGATTGAATCCTATGAATAAATGAATATAAACATATTTTTGTGTGAAAGGGAATGGACTTGGGCACTTCTAATCAGCATGCAGAGCGACCTTCATTCATTTACTATGACTGTGTAATTTATAACTGAAAAGCTAATGAAAATCATCCCTTTTTTAAGTTAATCACCCTATTTCTCTCAAGGTGATGAAAACACAATGCAGTTGAAGCTAGAATTATGCTCTGCTTCCAGCACTATTACTATGAGAAATGCATATCTTTAGCACGCAGATTATAAAGAGCGACTGTAATAAACAGGTGCATCGTCAATTTACACCCCTCTCTGAACAATCTAATGAAGGATTTAAAGGATTTAACAGCAATTGCCCTAGTAGTCAGAAGATGGAATGTGTACCCATTAATAAGAAATGCATATGTAGCAAATTTTTCCATAATATCAGGTTAAAAGAAACAAATTATTTTGTTGGTTTTAAAAACTAAAGAGGTAGAAAGAAACTTAATGAATAAAACATAAAGGTTTTCTGCAGATAGTGGGGGAGAGTTACCACGCTAAATGAGACAGAATTCTTGCTCAATTTGTGCCAAAAAAACTAGTGTGCATATCTTGCACCAATTTTTTTTTTAAACAGTGGCATGGCTTATAAGATTAGGGGTGTGGTTTGACAGAAAGAGTAAAGACTAGCATGTGACATCGTGAGCCAATATTGCACCAAATGTTGTGAAAATATACGTCAACTAAGAGGTGGTATAAATGAAGGCAAAAGTTTTGACAAGTGAATGGATTCTAAATCAAAAAAGTTTAAAAAAATTGTCTTCTCATCTAATTTGAATCTTTTCCTATTCGATTTGGGCTCAAAATGCCATTCACCCTTTAAAGTTCAGAAGACAATCATGGGGCAGGGAAGATGAAAAAGAAGATTACAAGTCCTTGGACAGTGCACCTACCCGGTGGATTTGACCATTATGCCAAGTCAACCTTTGCCAGTCATGAAGGACTAAAGCTGTTGTGTGTGGCTGCGTCATAAGCACTATCTCTTTTCATCTATGAGCTTCCTCATTTACGAGCTTCTACATTTATGCAGGATGTCTGTGTCAGAGAGAGAGAGTGCAAGGACACTCAATATAGCTAGTTCATGTTCAAACAGGAACAATGTTAGGGAAGATTAAAAGGTCAGTAGTTAATTAATAAAGATAGGCATAAGCACTTCTTGAAGTTGATTTTGTGTCCAATTTCCAATTTTTTAAAAAAAAATTAGATTTGAGTTTGACTCAATTTTACACAAATCTAATATGCTCCGATTGGCCTGAAAAATGGCATATAACACTTTAAGGTCTCCTAGGACTCAGATTTTTTAAATATATATTTTTGTTATCGCTTCATTCTATTTTTTATGAATTTGTACTCTTTCTCTCCCTCCCCTTTAACACAATAACAACAATAGAAGAGTCAGTGTAACACTGGCATACGGTATATAGCTATGAGTAAATGCATTGTTGATGGTGATAGACAATATGTTTAAAAATATACCACACCCTGGCATTTGTTAGGCTCTTTAATGTTTGAAACCTTCAAAAAATTGTCCCTTTAAGGGTTATTCCCATCTTGGACAATGGGGGCATATCGCTAGGATATTCCCCCATTGTCCAGCGGTGGGACCCGCACCTATATCGAGAATGGGGCCGCCCTCCATTCATTTGTATGGGGCCACCAAAAATAGCGGAGCGCTGGCCCGCTGGGACCTGCACCTATAGGACAATGGGGGCATATCCTAGTGATATGCCCCCATTGTCCAAGATGGGAATAACCCTTTAATGGGGCAGATAGTGTTTCAGCACACACAGTTTTATGGAAAAAAATAGCAGATTGTTGGGACCAAGCATTCAAAATTATGCTTCAACGGGGTCAGCTCCCTGCTCCTATTTACATAAGCATCCAAAAATTATGCCTTAACCATATAACTGTTTTGCCCAAGTCCAACTACAGCAGTGGGAAACGTACTTAACTGTTCTGCAGGAACTGGGCTTGAGCAGAAATTGTAGGGGGAGGGCTGCTTTAGATGCTGCTTTTTATTTATTTTCCGGGATTAGTTGTAGGTTTTTTAGGAACTATTTTGGGGTATATATATAACAGAAAAAAAGCAATTTTATCATTATTTTGTGATATTTATTTATGGTGTTCCCGCTGTGGTATAAATACCATAACTTTATTATGTGGGTCATTGATGATAATGCCATATTTCTATATATTTTACTATTTTTCCTTTCCTCCTGCAGGCTGTTAGCTCTGCAACTGCTCCCCCACTTCCTCCAGACTGAAAGGGAGGGAGTGTGTCTGCTGGTCATATCTCTGATTTGGTAGCATTTATGCCTCTTTCACACGAGCGTCACGGATTAGGTCCGGATGCTTTCAGGGTGCGTACAGGAAAACTCGCACCATTTTGCAAGCAAGTTCAGTCAGTTTTGTCTGCATTTGTGTTCAGTTGTTCAGTTTTTTCTGTGCAGGTGCAATGCGTTTTGATGCGTTTTTCACGTGCGTGATAAAAAACTGAAGATTTACAAACAACATCTCTTAGCAACCACCATTGAAAAACGCATTTCATCCGCACTTGCTTCACGGTGCAATGCGTTTTTCACTGAAGCCCCATTCACTTCTACGGGACCAGAGCTGCGTGAAAAACGCAGAATATAGAACATGCTGAATTTTTCACGCAACGCAGAACTGATGCGTGAAAAAAAATGATCATGCACACAGACCCATTCGAATTAATGGATCAGGATTCAGTGCGGGTTGCTATGCGTTCACTTCATGCATTGCACCCGCGCGGAAAACTCGCTCGTGTGAAAGGGTCTTAGGGATATGGGCTTTGCATTGTTTGAAGCTGACATTATCTTCAGTCCATGGGAAGACATCACTGTTAAAAATCGGGGTGCAGTGAATGCAGCTGAAAGTGAAACAGGTTTTACCCTTGATTATTCCTGACTCGAAGGCATGTGAAAACAGAGCTTTGTGCCAGCACCCTTAGGTGGTTAATAGATAGGCAATTCCATTAGGCCTTGATTCTCAAATTGGGGAGAATAAGCTGTGTAATTTAAATGTTATTTGGGATTCCACTTTGTTTAATAGATAAGCTATTCTATTATGTCTTGATTCTCAAATTGGGGTGCATCAGTGAATCACTTAGATTTTTCATTCACCTATCGTGGTGTGAACTCCTCCAATTTTAAATGTTTACTTGCGTAGGGTTATGTATATTTTTTTTGTGTGCTCTACTTTGAGGTCTAATTATAGGTTGTTTGCCTATTTTTACTCTTATTGGGGTGTCCACCTTGTTAAATAGATAAGGAATTCTATTAGGCCTTGATTCTCAAATTGGGGTGAATAAGCTGTGTAATCTAAATGTTATTAGGGTATCCACCTTGTTTGATAGATAAGGAATTCTATTAGGCCTTGATTCTCAAAATGGGGTGAATAACCCGTCTCCTTGTACTGTTATTGTGGTGTCCACCTTGCTTAATAGATAAGCAATTCTATTACACCTTGATTCTCAAATTGGGGTGAATAACCTGTCTCCTTGTACTGTTATTGTGGTGTCCACCTTGCTTAATAGATAAGCAATTCTATTACACCTTGCTTCACAAATTGGGGTGAATAACCTTTCTTGCTTAACTGTTATTGGGGTGTCCACTTTGTTTAACAGGTAAGAAATTCAATTAGGCCTTGATTCCCAAATTGGGGTGAATAAGCTGTCTATTTTTACTGTTATTACGGTGCCCACCTTGTTTCGTCGATAAGCAATTATATTACACCTTGATTCTCAAACTGGAGTGAATAAGCTTTCTCATTTAACTATTATTGGGGTGTCTACCTTGTTAAAAAGATAAGCAATTGTATCACGCCTTTATTCTTAAATTGGGGTGAATAAGCTATTTTTCCTGTTATTGAGGTGCCCACCTTGTTTGATAAATAAGCAATTCCATTAGGCCTTGATTCTCAAATTGAGGTGAATAAGCTTTCTAATTTAACTGGTATTGGGGTGTCCACCTTGTTTAAAAGATAAGCAATTTCATTTGGCTATGATTGTCAAATTGGGGTGAATAAGATGTCTATTTTTCCTTCTAATGCTACTAAGATATAGTGTATTTAGCCTCTCTGCACCTGCTGCTTGGCCTCAGAAAACCCAGGGAATCAGTACAAGGTTTGTTTTGTAAACACAGTCAGTCAGAACCATGAGGGACAGAGCTGCAGTGAGAAAACATCTCATGTCTCCAGGAGTCTAAGGCAAGTAGCATGTGTAATATTTACAACTAGAATGAATAGATAAACAGATCTTTGAGTATCTATATCCTTAAGAAGCTGAAGTGTATAGGAATAGATTGCCACCTGCTCCTCTTTATCTCCCTCACACAGAGCCAATAGTTCTGCTCTGTGTTACCTATATACTCACAGAATCTATCTAGTAATTGTAGTTAGGGATCAGTATATAGCTCAGGGTAGAGATAGGTTAGGCTTACGATGGCAAACTAGATAATTAGAGGCTCGGTTGCACTGGTAGACTAGTTGGCAGGTTAAGGACTCAGTGTTAGGGTAGTCAGGCCTACATCTACTACTGTTGCTGCTGCCCTGTTTGCTGCCTGGAAGAAATCCTTTTATCATCATCATCTCCTGATCGCCTGTCTGTCATCTCCTGGAAGAATCCTGGATCTACAGTATATATATACCGTGCCTTGCGAAAGTATTCGGCCCCCTGGAACTTTTCAACCTTTTGCCACATTTCAGGCTTCAAACAAAAAGATATAACATTTTAAATTTTTGGTGAAGAATCAACAACAAGTGGGTCACAATTGTGAAGTGGAATGAAATTTATTGGATCATTTAAACTTTTTTTGTAATAATAAAACTGAAAAGTTGAGCGTGCAAAATTATTTGGCCCATTTACGTTCAGTTCAGAAAACTCACTCCAGAAGTTCATTGAGGATCTCTGAATGATACAATGTTGTCCTAAATGACTGATGAAGGTAAATAGAATCCACCTGTGTGTAATCAAGTCTCCGTATAAATGCACCTGCTCTGTGATAGTCTCAGGGTTCTGTTTAAAGCACAGAGAGCATCATGAAGACCAAGGAACACACCAGGCAGGTCCGTGATACTGTTGTGGAGAAGTTTAAAGCCGGATTTGGATATCAAAAGATTTCCCAAGCTTTAAACATCACAAGGAGCACTGTGCAAGCGATCATATTGAAATGGAAGGAGTATCAGACCACTGCAAATCTACAAAGAACCGACCGTCCCGCTAAACTTTCATCTCAAACAAGGAGAAGACTGATCAGAGATGCAGCCAAGAGGCCCATGATCACTCTAGATGAAATGCAGAGATCTACAGCTGAGGTGGGAGAGTCTGTCCATAGGACAACAATCAGTCGAACACTTCACAAATCTGGCCTTTATGGAAGAGTGGCAAGAAGAAAGCCATTTCTCAAAGATATCCATAAAAAGTCTTGTTTACAGTTTGCCACAAGCCACCTGGGAGACACACCAAACATGTGGAAGAAGGTGCTCTGGTCAGATGAAACCAAAATCAAACTTTTTGGAAACAATGCAAAACGATATGTTTGGCATAAAAGCAACACAGCTCATCACCCTGAACACACCATCCCCACTGTCAAATATGGTGGTGGCAGCATCATGGTTTGGGCCTGCTTTTCATCAGCAGGGACAGAGAAGATGGTTAAAATTGATGGGAAGATGGATGGAGCCAAATAAAGGACCATTCTGGATGAAAACCTGTTAGTGTCTGCAAAAGACATGAGACTAGGACGGAGATTAATCTTCCAACAAGACAATGATCCCAAACATAAAGCAAAATCTACAGTGGAATGGTTCAAAAATAAACGTACCCTGGTCTTAGAATGGCCAAGTCAAAGTCCAGACCTGAATCCAATTGAGAATATGTGGAAAGAGCTGAAAACTGCTGTTCACAAACGCTTTCCATCCAACCTTAAAGAGCTCGAGCTGTTTTGCAAGGAAGATGTGCAAAACTGATAGACATACCCCAAGTGACTTGCAGCTGTAATGGCAGCAAAAGGTGGCGCAACAAATTATTAATGCAAGGGGACCGAATAATTTTGCACGCCTCACTTTTCATTTTTATTATTACAAAAAAAGTTTAAATGATCCAATAAATTTCGTTCCACTTCACAATTGTGACCCACTTAAATGGTATATCTTTTTGTTTGAAGCCTGAAATGTGGCAAAAGGTTGAAAAGTTCCAGGGGGCCGAATACTTTCGTAAGGCACTGTATATACCTGGGTATATAACTTAAGACTGTTGCAGGATTGCTGGTTATTGTAGTACTGCTGTGTTCTCAATATACTGCATGTATGTACTTATAAAGCTACTGTTATAACCTTATGTAGTATCTATATGTATTCTTCAGACTGTGAGATTAGTACAGTAATCCTTGTTAAGGCTACTAACTGTACTTCATAGGTAAGTCCCATGAAGATATCCTCCCTGTAATACAGAGGCTCTATCCTGGGTGGAGACACTCATATACTTGATTTATGTTCCCACTCTTCCCTCCAGGTCCCATTATACACACAGGTCAGCGCCAGGTCAGGTCTACACCTGTTATTGGATGTTAATTTTTTTCATAGATAAGAAATTCCATTAGATCTTGATTCTCAAATTGGGGTGAATAAGCTGTCTACTGCTACTGTTATTGAGGTGTCAATATTGATTTTGAATAACTTATTTTATATATACAGCTACTGTTACTGTACAGTATTTGCAACAAAGAGGTTCCAGGACTCTTAAAGCAATGGGCAGTGGCAGAAATATTGTTCTGTAGCTGGCAGAAATAGCAGCAGAAGAAGGGGAGGGAGGGGGGGTTGTAGCAGCAGCCAAAGCAACAGGACAACAGGTCATTCAGCGATGACCAATCCCGCTGTCCTAGAATGCTTTACTCGGTATTCAACATCATCTCAACTGACATTAGACACCCACAGCCAGGAGTCAGTGAGTTCCTCTGACATCAAACTTACTGTAGTTGGCATGGCCCAGGAACAAGCTCTGTGCCCTCACCTGTGCTGAACCTGCCTCTTTCTTTTGCTGCTCCTTCTTCCAGGCAAGTATCGTATCCCGCGTCTCTGCTCCACTTTTCAGTGCAGTCATCAACTATTAGCCAGCCCAGATTTGGAGGTGTGCAAGTAGGTCCTGTAGGCGTGCAAGTAGTGGCAATGACAGCCGCATGGGAGCGTTCAGGGACGCTGCATGAGACTGGTGAGGGTGACATACGTTTTTGTTTCTAAGTGATTGCAGACAGGAGTGGATAATAATGTAGCCGATTACATGTGGGAGCTGGGTGAAGAGAAGGCTTAATCAAAATCATTAAGGTTGAGGGTGGCAGCTTGCTTGAGATACAGTGGCAGGGTGGCAGCATACAAGTTACACTACCACTCAAATCCTCCACCTCATCCCTTTGTTGCAAAAAACATTTGTAATTATCACTTTCAAAATGTTGCTACCATATTTGATAGTGTCTACAAAATTTTAAGGCATAATCCCACATTAAATATGAATATTATATATTATACAATAGTTATTATTTTGTAGTTATATTTCCTGTGATACGTGTCATGTAAAACCTAACCACTATATGTAGATCAGATTGAAGCCGGTAACCCAATGTCCATCTATTCCCCCATGCCCACTTCCTGAACCCCTTGGAGTGGGCATGGGGAACTAGATGGACATTGGGTTACCGGCTTAAATCTGATCTATATATAGTGGTTAAGTTTTACATGACACGTATCAGATGAAATATAACTACAAAATAATAACTATTGTATAATATATAATATTAATATGTAATGTGGGATTAACCCTTTCATATCAATACATTTTAATACAATCTTTTAACATGGCTGTTCCAGGAATGTTGTGAAAAATAGATTTGTATATAAGATATATATATATTTCAAAGGTCTGTCCTCCATATCATGATCTATTATAAGAATTTTTTTTTTAGCCAGTACTGTTCTTTATGCAATATAAAATTTTAAGGCAGCTACAAAATTTTAAGACAGCATGTGTCCTCTATTGCCACATATGCTACCCCTGCTTTGTTGGATGACAGCATGGAAGTTTATAGAGATGCTATAACATTTTAATACATGTTATGATTTCATAGAGCAAGGTGCCAGTTGTGAGTGCTGCCTACAGTAGGCAGTGGATATCAGAACTGATCTCTTCCTTTTAGTGATCTGCAGTAGCATTGAGGACATTAAACTGTAATAAGCAGTTTTGCTGTTAATCCAACACTGATGTTAGATAGAACACCTACTAAAAAAAAGCAGCATTGCCCCTTTGTGTCTGCATGTCTCTCTCTCCCAGAGCAGCAACAGTAACGTGATCCCTCAGTACATGGACTTCTGTGAACAGATTTTATCAGTGACTTCAAAGTGAGTGATTACTTCATGACAGGGAAAGAGAAGAGGAGATAGGTGAAGAATGGTGCACTTTTCTGTAATAAAATACATTACAAAGGCTCCAATCTTTTCTTATATTATAGATAATGTAATCACCGAAAAAAGCCTCTAAAACCTAACTTTTAATACTATAGTCTAAAAAAGACATACAGCCACACAAGTCGTATACATAATAAGTCCAAATAATAGGGTAAGTGCTAACCAATCACCAATGTTTGGATGAGTGATACACAAATATTCTTCCTATCTATATTTCTTTGCCCAATGCAGGTAGATTCAAGGGATAGCAAGACTAGATGGTTATAGTCGTCCCTATCAGAAAGGAATTATATCCCTGATGCTGTCCCTGATAGCTAGTAGGCCCTGCCTAAAAACGGGACACCCGCCCCGATTGGGGGCGATCCCGTGTCAGGAACCTCCTGAACACCCTATATCATCCCTGACACAGGAAAGTTGCCCACCACCTAAAGGCCTAATGTCAAACCTATAGTCATGATGGTATCAACGGTCAAAAGAAACATGATTTGTTCAAACATACAGATGCAATGATATAAAAAATTATCAACATAATCCAAAGTGTGCATCAAGCAACCCTTAGATCCCAAGCTCTACCAATTGAGGCAAAGTACAGATAGGACATGAAAAAGGCGCACAAAACACCAAGTGACTCACTTAATAATCCCATATAAGATCATATATAGTAAGTTAAGAATGTTCCACACATTAATGTCCTCTCCAGAAGTCACAGGTAATGTGGTCAAGTGGAGGCTAGGCACAGTCACCTCCAGCAACGTCGTGCTGATGTCTAAAGCAGATGAATAATGTTCCAACGCGTTTCGCTAGCAACCTTTGTAGCTCATCAGGGGACTCAAAACAACAATATCCAAATAAGGGACAGGTGTCTCTGCCCTATGAATGAGCACAACAGTGGCACCACAAATAGTTTCCTCTTAAATAGCCCTCCAAGGTACCAACTAATGCAGTGCTGTGAAAACCAAAGGTACAGGGTGCCCAGTCATACCATACTATATATTATACACTGTATGGACCGGGTGTATCCCCGCAAATCATACCAATGTGACGGATGAACATTGGGGAATAAAGTGGGGAATATACCCCATAGAGAACACATGGCTCACATATAGCATAAACAAAAATATAGGTCAAAGATAAATGACAACATGAAGATACTCCCACAGAGGGATACTTGCGCTACAGTTGAGCCGTCCGGTCCCGTGACTCAACCGCTGATTATAGTGACGCGGGAGTCCGGTTTTACCTAAGAGGACATGTACTATGTTTTAGGTAAAAGATAATTGCATCAATATAAAAAAACACCATAGACTTCCTCCAATTTGAGGAGGAAATGAAGAGATGTATAGGGGGGACATAAAAATAAGTAACCTAAATATAATATCACAAGAAAGATCTAGTGGCAAACCCCCAAAAACAAAAGGGTGAAGTACCAGGGGCTACCAACAAGATCTCCAATGTGTAGGGGGAGCATAGCGCAAATTACATATAAGCCCCCCCTGTACCCAACCTATAATAATTAATGTGGCAACAAACACCATAAGTATTAGATAAAACAAGTAAAATCCGTGTTCTCGTTAAGACCCATACGTGAGATTGTATTTAATCGATACATCCACCGCAATTCTTTTTGTTTAAGAAGTTGATCCATATTCCCCCCTCTTATCAAGGGTGGAACAACGTCCAAAACCGAAAACAAAATACCACTTATATTTCCATCATGCTTGCAAATTATATGTCTCGCCACTGGTTTGTCTCTCCTATTCCTAATATCACCAACATGCTCCAAAATACACACCTTGAATTCCCTACAGGTTTTACCTATGTAGAGGGACCCGCATGTAAATTTATCATCTAGACCACCCTCCTAATGTTGCAATTCGCAAAGCATCTAATTTGATATACATGTGTACCACTGCTGTCAGTGAAAGTGTGGCCTAATTTGATAAATTTGCAGGCTTTACAATGTCCACAACGATTATGGAGCCATGTTAGTTGCTTAGGGAGTGGTTTGTAGTAACTACAGACCAGGGAGTCCCCGATGTTTCGACCACGTCGGTATGTAATGAGGGGAATTTCAGGCAGGCACTCTTTTAAATTTGGGTCTGTTTTTAGGAGCGACCAGTACCGGTTTAGAATATTACGGACTTGAAGATGCTCACAGTCAAAGGTACCAATTATCCGAAGACTGTGATCATCTTTCTTAGTCAATTGTGACTGAAGTAATGATGTCCTGTCCCTTAAACCAGCATGGTTCCAGGCCTCCTTTAAGCACTGTGTCGGGTACCCCTGGCTTTAAACCTATGAAAAAGTTGTGCCACCTCGTGCTCAAAATCCTCACCCCTTAAGCAGTTGCAAAGTGTCCTCAAAACTTGACCCTTGGGGATCCCTCTCTGGAGCGCCTTCGGATGAAAACTTTCCCACCTAAGTAGGTTGTTGGTGGCAGTACTTTTTCTATAGAGTGTAGTCTTGATTGTATGATTGTCATCTTTACTGATCTTAATATCCAAAAAGGTAATGGAGGAACTTTCAATCTCTTAAGTAAAACGTGACTCAATGTGATTTACATTAAGGATGTCCATGAAACTCCCAAACTCCACCACGGATCCGGTCCAAAATAATAGGATGTCGTCAATATACCGGACCCATAGCGGAATAAAGCGAGTCCACGGCGTCATATCTTCAGAAAATATGACAGTGTCCTCCTACCAGCCCAGGAGCAAATTTGCATGAGTGGGGGTGCAGGGGCTCCCCATAGCGGTGCCCCTGAGCTGGTGGTAGAACTTGGAGTTAAACGTAAAATAATTGTGACTCAGAATATACCGAAGAAGACACAGCACAAAGTTGCTGTGGCTTCTGATCTCAGTACTCCTAGAGTCCAGGTAATACTTCACTGCCTCCAGACCCTTGGTGTGGGGAATAGAAGTGTATAAGGCTTTTACATCAATTGACGCCAAGTATGTATTTGGTTTTATATAAATCCCCTCCAGCCTCTTTAATACATCTGTGGTATCCTGCAAGTAAAAGGGCAGAGTAAATAAAAAGGGGCGTAAAATGCAATCAATGTATGTACCCGCATGTTGGGAGAGGTTGCCAATGCCAGATACAATGGGGTGCCCTCTCAAAGGGTCCAAGCCCTTGTGAACTTTGGGCAGACAGTAGAAAGTTACAACACGTGGGTGTGAAGGTAAAAAATATTCAAATTCCTTGCGGTTAATTAACCTCTCTGTCATGTCATGTTTCAAAATCTCATAATTGGATCCATCCGACAAGAGGGACATACACATATTCCTGTATTGTGTGTGATTCATGATCACAGTGTTGCCACCTTTGCCGGATGGCTTTATCACCAATTGTTTATTATTTTTTTAACCATTAAGGGCACGCATCTCCTCAAACGAATAGTTCTTCGAGGTCGAAGTAGTTATAAGATGGTTCAGGTCTCTAACTATGGAACTTAAGAAAAGATCTATATGTTGATAACCCCCTTTTGGGGATTTTTTTGTGCTTTTATTGCACAGTTGCGTAAATGGACCTTGGCCTTTCACCCTGTCGCCTTCATCCAGTAGATATACAGGGTCATCAAACCCAGGGAGGTCTGATGGTTCCAGGCCCATCACACCACTCCTGGCCTTGTCCAATTGTATAAAGGTTTTTTGCCACTTGACTTTCCTGATGAATAATTGGATATCTTTTATCCAGTCAAAGTGGTTCGTCGGGACATAACTAAGGCCCTTCGAGATAACCGATCGCTCAGCATCAGAAAGTATAAAACCAGAGAGATTGATGATTAATTTGTCATCTGCATCACAACCTACTTTTGTTGTTGTTGTTGTGATGGCGTCCTATCTCTCAGTCCACAGGAGCTTTGTTGGTAGTGAGATGGGCCTAAAAAAGTGGAACTGTTTGAAACATTTTTCGTGGACATATTCACTGAGGAGGAGGCAGATGGCCCCATAGATGAAGAGGAGCCCATATTGCCCAAGGCCTCTGGTTGAGGGGTGTGATTCCTTGGGTTTGGGACAGTGTTGGATATGTCCCATTGTTTCACAGGTTGTGGGGCTGGTGGGTAGCCTCCCTTAAAGTTGGATCTAGTAGAGGGGTATCTATTCCTACCCCTATTATGACCTCTACCTCTAAATTGGCGACTTTGACCTGGATTAGAGAGGGGAGCTCGATATTCACTGAATTCTCTGTTTCCGATGCCGACGTGTCGGTGTGAACTTCTTTTTGCTCTCTAGGGGCAACACTATAGGCCACGTTATTTCTAAATTCAGTTAGGTCACTGATAAATTGTCTGTGCTTACGTTCAATGAGAGAACTTTTAAATCTTTCAATATTATTCTGGAATTCGCATTCTTTTTTTTGGAGAAATCAGTGTGGAAAAATAAATCATAGTTACTATTTAAATGTTTAATGTATTGATTTTCTCTGCTTATGTCACAGATGGAAAAAATATGTCCAGTTTTAGCATTGCTTTCAAATACTTACTATGATTATTTTAACTTTCCTAGCATATAATAAATTTTGTAGGTGTCAGTTTTTACTATCAGTAAAGGAATCACAGTTGTGCATCAACTCAACATGATATCACAATTTCCATTTTGTACTTTTCCAGTGTCTGAATCTTCAGATCTTACCATTCACAAAGTTCTCAAGAGTCTTTCAAATCCTATTCTTAATGACTCATTTTTCTTTCAAAGCGCACTTGTGTATGCATTCATTTCTTATCTCAAACAGTCATTTTTTCAATTGCTGGAATAAAATATACAAGGAGGCTCTTGTCCTCTTTATCTCAAGAGCAGTTTTTTTTTTGTTGAGAAGTTGCAGAGAAGTCAGTTTTTCTTTAATGAAGAACATTTTCTTCTATTCTCTCCTCAGCTCAAAAACATCATTAATCTCATAATTCTTTTTTGGCTATATTGAGGGAAATGTAACTTTCTCTGCAGAATTGCAATGGCATTTTTATTCCTAGCTAAATAATAAGATGTGCTGCCTCTGCATTTGCTTAGCTAATGATGTCTTCAAGAAAAGCTTAAGTTCTAATTAGCGTTGACTCTTGTAAATAACTGAACTACACTTATTTAGATGCTAATCATGTCGAAGTACAGTACAAGGCCACATTCATACTCTAAATGGGTATTGACCTATTTAGACACAGAAGTAACTTGTTCTGATATTTATCTCTTTTCATTGGTAACTACAGATGTAGCATTTAACCATCTGTCTTTTCAAATCTCTATCCATTTTTCATTTGCCTAGAGGCATATTACAAATATTACATGAAAATCCATAAGTAAAAAAAAGTTAAAAAGAAGTGTTCATATAACTTGAATTTTAAGGTAACATGGTTAATAAACTGTCACTTACAGTTAGCCATTATAATTAGGAACAAAAACACATTTGTGAAATAAGAAGGTGTTTAAGGAAGAGTGAAGAAACGCATAAAGAGAAAAGTGGAGTAAACAGTAGGATCCATTTTAAGGGACAGCAAAGGATATATTTATTAAGGGGGCATACATTCTTTGCAGAGTTAAAAGGGAAGAGAGCCAAATTAATCCTGGGGTGTTGGGATGCTTATAAAGCAAATCATACTTATCAATTATCATCTGTCAGAACATTTTTGATAATGATCAATAGCATAAGTAGAAACAGAGACAGTAACGGTGTCATTATTACACTGACTTCTGTCATCCTATAGGTATGAAAGTGTTGAATGTATTCTAGAGTATGATATCAATGAAAAATAATTTTTCAGTTTATTTATACTGTAAATTGAACAAAGAAATGATATAAAATAATATCAGTTGGTAGAAGTGGTTTATAAGTTAAGAAACGATGGGGCACATTTATTAATACCAGTGTTTTAGACGTTGATCTTAATAACCTCTATATCTAGCTATAAACTGTTTGTTTGCTCACATTCCAACTTCTGCCTGATCCCTGGACTCCGACTCTCTGCCACCTAACCTAAACCATGCCTTTCCTCCATTCTGACCCTGTGCTTCCTTCCCTGACCTTTGGACTGATTCTCATATTCACAGAAACTTTGCCTGCCCTTACCTCAGCCTGCTACTGACCATGATTATAACCTGTTTCCTTGGTGCCTTGTTCCAGTTTCTCTGACCCCCATTGAAGTCAACTACTCCAATTGGTTGGCACAATTGGTCCACATTCACTATCCAATATAAATCAATATACAAATTCATTTTCTGTTAATGGATATGTTACACTAATGTCAGTAGTTGAATCCCCTACAGCAGTGTTTCTCAACCTGCAGTACAAGTACCACAAGGGTATAATGGATTGCTCTTGCATCATTGCTGGTTCCTAGGGCTTCTCAATATTTAATTGCATTGCCATCCTCAGGACAGCGATACAGCTGAGTGCCGTGGCTGGTCATGGGAGCCGATGTTGTCCTGCCCTACCATTCACTCTAATAGGATTCACTCTAGTGCCTTTGGCCAGGTGATGGTGCAGGTAGTGCAATGATATCTGATTCATGTCTGTGTGACAAGCTCTGCAGAGACTAGATGTGGCTGTAAGTCATCACGACAGTCCAAATGCAGAAGATGAAGATGGAGAACATCTATATCAGACGAGGTGTCACTAGCACTTTATAACATATTAGCGGGTTTCATATTTTTATTTAATATTATTTAATAATGTTATTAATATTTCTTTTTATTGAACACATCTGTTATTACATCTAAAAGAATAAACATATTTGTAACAAGCCATATTTCAAATTTCAACCTTTTGCTTGATATTTGGATTAGCCCACTCCTAATACAGTGATTTTCTGTGTTTTTGGTAAAAATGACATATTAACATTCCGTGGTTCAGTATAATTACAATGATACCACATTGTATAGTTCTTGTGTTTTTATACTGTAAAAAATATACTTTTTTCTTTGCATCGCTATATTCTGACCCAACAACTTATTTATATTTATGCCTATACAGCTGGGTTTTTTTATGATGAGATCTTCATTTTTCATTGATACAATTTGGGGTATGTGATCCCTTGATCCATTTTTATTCAATTTCTTTAGGAGGTGAAGTGACTAATAAACTGTGAACTGATCATTTAGATTTTGTTTCCATTACGTGGTTCACCTTATGGGATATATGTTTATATATTTTGATAGTTTGGGCATTTTGGGACAGGGTGATACCAATGATCTTAATTTTTATTGTTTTTTTCTATTCTTCAAATGAGCAAAGGGAGTGATTTGAAATTTTATCTTTTTAATTTTTTATTTGTAAAAATATTTTTCACTTTTTTAAACTTATTTTTATTTCTCTAAGGGACTTTAACATGCAATTGTATGATTGCTTGTTTTTCCATAGACTGCCATATTGTACTATTGCAATCTATAGGGGATTCACTATGTTCCTATTAAGCTATAGAACCTCTGGAACATCAGTGTGCCAGACCTTAGAACGTTTAAAAGGCTTGAGTCTGCCATGGTAACCAAACAACTCTTGCAATTATGTTGTGGAGGGACTGTTTGCTCAGATGCCGTGGTCACAATTGACCATGGCATCTAAGGGGTCAAAGGTCAATGATCAGCATTATTTCCATTTGCAAACTCTCTCACCAGGTGTATGCTGTATAAAACAGCAGGCATATGGTGGCTATGGCATGCACTCAGTTCCTGAGTGGGTGTCATCTTTAAAGACCCGACATCCCCCGTAAATGTAAGGCAGATTTGGGAAAGGCTTAATATGTACTCATATAGTTGCAAACATTGACTTGACACAAAGAGAACTTGTCCCCAGAAAATGCAGTTTAATATAAATGCATCATGTTATAGAGCATAAGTAGATGAGCACATTGATATACAAAACATAACTTGTACACGTGAATCTCTGCTCTTTCTGAACACTGCCCCTGTGCACAACTATCAGAGAATGAAAGCTATCTCTGTATACACACTGGGAATTATATCAAACACTAGAAACACCTCTCCATGTACAACTTATGTCTGAAAAAGCTGAGATTTAAAAATATAAATTACATACTATATAATTTAATTATATATTAAATATGTTTTATTGAATTTTTTTCACATAAAGCTATATCAATCTGCTCTGCTTCTCCTATTCTATAATATGCTGCCTACAGATGCACTCTATTTTGTGGTGGCAAGTCCTCTTTAACAGTACAAAAGCCATTGAAAAAGTTAATGTTTGCTTCAACTCTTTGAAAAGTGTTAAGTGACTCATTCTGTGACTTCTGTTTTAAATGCTTCTATTGTTTTAGACCTAATTAGATGTAAATTTCACAAAATTTTTTTGTATTTTTGGAAAAAAAATATTGGTGTGTGACATTTTTATGTGTGGTCTGTTTTTGGTTATAAGATGTTTATGGCTGAACCCCGAATGTAGTGTTCACTTAGTATGGTATCTTTCTTTTCTTTCATTATAATCATATGAATCTAGAATGCTTTCTCTAGTGGCGGTTGCAGCATGCCAGAATTTGAGTGACTTCTGCAACATAGTGAAATGTGGCATCCTTTGGCATCTGAAAACAAATTTAATGAATAACCATTTATAGCAAGGATCATGGCAGATAAAGTGGTACAGTGGTGTACAGTGGTGAATCATTTAGCATGGAACTGTACAGCCTCCATGCAGTGGATATACAGCACCATAATGTTTTTCGGTTAGATTCATTTGGATTCTACACAAAACCTCTTTGTGACTCTGTATGTATCTCTATGCAAGACATTTTAGGGCAACGTACAATACAGTCACAATATGGCCATGTACATGAACCCTTAAAGAGTGAATATTTCATTTAGTGGTTTCATTGTTCATCTGTAAACAGTATGAAAACACTGAAAATGGAAAATATGGTTTGGATAAACAATGTGACTTTATAGCTTTAAAAGATTTACTTTAGATCCCTTGCTGATGCTATATCTGTGTTTCATTTTTGTTAGGCAATTTGAAGGCTACAATTTAAAACAGAAGAAAAGGATATCTCTGTCTAAAACATATATTTCAAAGGCAATATATTTTTTATATTTTGAAGCTTGCAGTAACAAACACTCAAGATGACATATGTCAGAACTGAAACTTTTCTAAATCTAGTCCTTTAGTGTCAATTTAAACTCAAGGTCTTAGTATTATAAATCCTGTAAATATGTTGCTACAATTAACTCAACTATATCGGTCAATGCTTTCAGCATTTCTGTCTCGCATGTGCATGCTTAAAAGCTCAACAAATATGTAATTATGATATGGAAATAATCTAAACTCTTGTCACAAAATCTTTCATTTATACATAGGAGAAAATGTTAAATGTTTGTGTGGTTGCAACTTGCAACATTTAGATTGTGTTTACTAAGACTATTGGAAGCATAGATCAAATTGATTCTAAAGATATTGGATTTGTCAGAATTTTTACAAAAATTCTTGATGTAAGCAAATTCAAAGTTTTGGCAATTCACTTTGTGCAGATCGCGCAAAACAGCACCCGCCATTTTTCTTTTAAAATACAAGTCTATTGCTAGAGAAACAAGGTAAGGAATATGAAGATGGAAGATCACTTGACCCCGATCAGGGCCCAGGTGTCACGTATCAGGAAATAGTGCAGCCCTGAGTTCAAACCCACACCACTGTCCCTGCCTACTTACACAGTCCGTCCTAACCGACGGTACACAACTGGACGGCGGTCCCTAGCTTATGTACATGCTGGAGCTTAAAGGGGGGAAACAACGGGAGAAAACAACAGAGAAAGACAGAACACACGGACAAGAGAATATACTAAACCGAGGTCAATAGCCAAGAGGTCACATCAATACCAAAGGATAACACTGAAGCGGAGTCAAAAACGATTGAGGTCAAAAGCCAAGAGGTAGCATCAGTACAAGGGGTAACACGAGCATGAAGTCAAAAACTAGCCAAGGTCAGGAGCCAGAGGTCATGTGGTACAAGGGGAGATACAAGGACGAGGTCAAGTTCAAGCCGAGGTCAAAACAGAAGTCGCAATAGTACACAAAAGCTGGTGAAGGTAAGAAGACCAATCACATGCAACCTGTGGCCAGCAGGTTGCCTGTTTAAATAGGCCAACAAGTGGGTCACGTGACATGGCCAGCGTCACGTGACCCTAGTTAGTTTATACTACAACACCACTAAGCCTCATTCCTATTATTAATGGGCAAGAACATAACAACAAGAACCTACCTAAATCCCACCCCACAAAAAGGTGGTGGAATAAATTGTGCCCATACACTTAGTATAAAATATCTAGAATTTATTGATAATAATAAAAATAGACAAACAATAGTACAACATACAACATAGAATGTCAATCTTTAAAGGACATTATGGCCGCTAGAGATGAGCGAATCGATTTGTCGATTCGTTGATTCGTATTGAATCTTGGGAATTTTTAGCTGCGAAGCGCATCTGAATATTAGGTGATTCGCTACGGTTTTGTACGCATTCGCTACGTAGTTTGTCCTATAAATTATACACTATTGTTATGTATAAGTTACTCTATACGCTGTTGCGTACAAATTCAATTCATTAGCGATGCAGACTCCTCCCCGTAGCTCCGCACCCTTCTCCAGTGCGCGAGGAAGACGAGGCAACTCAGGAAATTAAGATGGCGACACAGCGAGGCCCTGACTGGGGAGGCATGGTGTAGGGCACCGACCCTTTGAGGAGAAGGAACCGGAGGAGATCTACGTCTCTCAATATGTCTGGCAGACTAAGAAGTCGGTTGAGGTGCCCGCTGAGGTGTTAACTACGCTGGCTGACACAGCGGAGGCGGCAGAAGTTCCTGCTCCGCCGTGGAAGGACTACTCCCTTCGGCAAAATTCAATGGTCCACGAGGCTGTCACCCGGGACGCCCTGACCAACTGGGAATATAAAAAGTCGGTAGAGGAGTGGGTTGTGCAGGTTTTGGAGCACCCACGGTCCGGTGACCCCAAGCTGGAGCGCCGAAAGGGTACCGTTATTTGGTTCAGTGTGGAATGGGGAGTAGGTTTTATCAGAGATGAGGAGACGGCGGAAGAATTATATCTAAACCGCCGTTCTGTAAAGCGGCTGTATCTTCCGCCCGTCCGCCACAATCTCCACGCAGGGGATTACGTGGAGTATACCCTTGAAGAGCCTCCAAGGCCCCTTTGCTACTGGGGTGAAACTCCTTAAGCGACCAGCTACTCCTGCAGCGCCCCCAGAAAACTGGAGTGAGGCGGCCCAGGCCGCAGAAGAGGCTCGGTGTTCCCATGAGACCAATGATGGGACTCTGCAATCTGAGGAGAAATCACAAGCTTAGCTGGAACCCCTGATATCAGATTTGCCACCGCCACGGATCCTTTATGTGGGACAGATGACCACCAACAGTTTTGTGTACCAGCCATCGGTGGTACAATACCAACTGCCATGGCAGGTGCAGGCTGCCCAGTCCGCCGCTCGCGGAAGACCGTTACCAGAGCCCTTACAGCCGGAGATTCTGTCACCTTCTATGTCGGCAGGAGGATCTGGCCACTACAAGGTAATGGGCAAGGCCCAAGTTGCCATGGCCCTTGCCAGTGTGACCGCCCGGTCACTACCAAGACCATCCCTGAGAGGTCGTGGGGGTCTGCTGCCGTAGCCAGTGTCGCTTTCGTGAGGCAGGAGTGCCCTCTCATGTCTTTTAGCTCCAGCAGCAGTGAAGAGGACCTTCTGGCCTAAGGATCCTGCGGCTTTTATGGGAGCCACAACGTGAACTTAACCTGAAGGGTGAGCACTAGTTGGCGTGTGCTTTTATTTTTGTTGCCCTGTGTTTTAACCAAGTTGCGCAGACGTGCGCCTCATCCCTTTTTTCCCCCTTTTCAGGTTATTGGGGAGCCTCCTGAAAGAGGGTTTTTTAAGGAACCTTTGCTGCTATTTTTTTACCCATTTGGATTACAATTTTACCTGTGTGGTATGTGCAACTGAGTTTGGGACTCTGTTCCAGTTGTATGACAAGCGTCAGAAGAATGTCCGTGAGCATACTAGGTAGGTGATATTTAAAATGTTTACGTTATACCTAAAATGTATTTTCACTATATTGTTTGCACTGGATTGTTTGCACTAATGTTTTTTCAGCAACGTTTTCAAGTATGTTGCCCATTGTATTTCTTTACAGGTACCGCAATGTGTCCTCATATTCACTTTATTGTATGGTGGATGGTTGTACTATGCACTTAGCCGGATAGACAGCACCTTACTTGTTCTACCTCAAATATACATACTGCCTCTGAGGGCGATTTCAGATCTGATCATTAACGCTAGATCTAGCCCAGGGTCCACAAGGTGTTGAAACGATAGCGCAAGCCTCGGATCAGCTGCTGGATCATCTTTTTATGCTGGTTCGGGTGGCGGTGTGTGCCATCGTAATCCTGCCGGTCCATCAGCCGGACTATGTATTTCAGCTGTGCAGCAGAGCTAAATGAAGAGGATTGCCTGGATGCCATTTTCGAATATTCGCTCTGCCTCTTAGGAGTGCACGCGCGTCCTCTCGTCGTGCGCGCCTGCGTATTACGTAATCGCGTAGATAATAGTACGCTGAGGATTCGTACGCTATTTGTACGCTCATGCGTACCACTTCTAAGAAGTTGCATACATTTTTTAAATGTACATTCGTTATTAGTGCGCGAATGTTCGCTAATAGCTAGAGATGAGCGAACATGCTCGTCCGAGCTTGATGCTCGTTCGAGCATTAGGGTATTCGCATATGCTCGCTATTCGGACGAGCATATTGCGATCCTTGAGGAAATGGCAACTTACTCTTCCTGCATGTTAGGCGCCTTTTTTCAGCCAATCAACATGCAGGAGAGTCTTTGGTACCTCCTAGCATCACGTGGGGCCCCTACAAGTCGATAGCAGGGATTGGCTGGCCAGATCAGATGACCCGGGAATATAAGAATCTGGTCCCGCGCTGCTCGCGTCATACGCCATCTGCATGAGATTAGGGATAGAGCTGCTGTCTGTCAGGGAGAGTGTTAGGGCCTAAATTTAGATGTTGGTTAGGCAGGAATCACCCACAAAGAACCCAACAGCCCTTCAAAGAGCTACAAGCACCTTTTTTTTTTGGTCTCCTCTAGGCTGCTGGCTGGGACTTGTAGTGCAGCTACCGCCATCTTGGCTGCACACTGTACACAGTGACTGGTGGCAGAAGGGACAGCAAGTGGTCCACACAGACCCAAAATAAATTACCCAAAGTACTCATTTTTGCTGCTGCTGTACCTTGGCTTGCTGAGATCTGTGGTGCAGTCTAGGGAATACGTTTTTCTGTCATTTCTATACACTACAGTCCAGTGAACAATTATGTAGTGTACTGTACAGTAGCGTCAGTCTAGGGAATATGTTTTTCTCTCATTTCTATACACTACAGTCCAGTGAACAATTATGTAGTGTGCTGTACAGTAGCGTCAGTCTATAAAATACGTATTTTCATTCAGTTATATGTACTACAGTCCAGTGAAAAATGTAGTGGTTTGCGGTAAAATAGCCGCCATTTAAATACTATGTTTTTTTCTCATTTATATATACTACAGTCCAGTGAACAATTCTGTAGTGTGCTGTACAGCAGCGTCAGTCTATAAAATACGTATTTTCTCAGTTATATGTACTACAGTCCATTGAAAAATGGAGTGGTTTGCGGTAAATTAGCCGCAGTCTAAAAATTCCATTTTTTTTCTCAGTTATATATACTACAGTGCAGTGAACAATTCTGTCGTGTGAGGTATAGTAGCCGCACTCTAGTGTTGACACCAACAAGTGACCAAGTTAGTTGAGGTAGCAGGTGAAGCACATAAAATTTTACACTGATACAGCATGGCGGTTAATCCAGAGTGACCAAGTTACACTCAGGTAGCAGGTGAAGTACATAAAATTTTACCCTGATACAGCATGGCGGTGAACCCAGAGTGACCAAGTTACACTCAGGTAGCAGGTGAAGCACATCAAATTTTACACTGATGCAGCATGGCGGTGACACCACCAATGCCTTGGTCAGACTGAGATTGCAGTCAAATGGCTGTAGGTGAGCCTCCCAAAAATTTGTTTTGGAGTGTCTGAAGTTGACCCTCCTGTAAAATTGTTTTGGAGTGTCTGTAGTTGACCCTCCTGTAAAATTGTTTTTGAGTGTCTGTAGTTGACACTGCTAAAGGCAGCCTAACATGAAGTCAGCCATGTGCGCAAGAGTCCCAACAAGCAAGAATTCCCTTTCCTCAATAGGCTGACTCTCCATTTCCTCCTCCTCCAACTCCTCCTCTTCAGCCCATACACGCTCAACAGATAAGAAGGAATGAGCATAGGTACCCTCTTCAGTCTCGCCAACAGTCTCCTTCTCTTCCTCCTCATCCTCCTCATCCTCCTCCAATACGTGCTGAGAAACAGAGGGTGCTCTGGCTATCAAGCAACGTATCTTCTTCCCCCATCTCCTGTGACAAGCGCAAAGCCTCTGACTTCATGCTGAGCAGTGACTTTTTAAGCAGACAAAGCAGCGGGATGGTGACGCTGATAATGGCGGCATCGCCGCTGACCATCTGTGTTGACTCCTCAAAGTGGCTTAACACCTGACAGATATCAGACATCCACGTCCACTCCTCATTGTAGACTTGAGGAAGCTGACTAACTTGACTACCAGTTCTCGTGGAAGTTGTCATCTGGCAGTCTGCAATCGCTCTGCGCTGCTGGTAAACCCTGGCTTACATGTTTAATGTGGAATTCCATTGTGTGGGCACGTCGCACAACAGTCGGTGAGCTGTCAGTTGTAAGCGCCGTTGCACTGCCCTGAGAGTGGCAGCATCTGTGGTTGACTTACGAAAATGCGCACAGATGCGTCGCACCTTGGTGATCAAATCAGACATATTGGGGTAGGTCTTGAGGAACCGCTGAACCACAAGATTGAACACGTGGGCCAGGCAGGTTTTATATGCAGTGTTTATATGGGTTGTTGTTACTTTGGGAAATAGTATTGGTGTATAATGGCACATGTGTGAGTCTGCCGAATTGCAGAGCCGCCACCAGGTTACTCCCGTTGTCACACACAACCATGCCTGGTTTGAGTTTCAGCGGCACTAGCCAAAGATCGGTCTGCGCCGTGATGCCCTGTAACAGCTCTTGGGCGGTGTGCCTCTCGTCACCTAAGCTCAGCAGTTTCAGCACCGCCTGTTGGCGCTTATCCACGGCAGTGCTGCTGCGCCTAGAGCTACCGACTGAAGGCGCTGTTCTCACAGATTGTATTTGAGATGAATAGGAGGAGGAGGAGGAGGGGTTGGAGGAAGAGGGATAATAAGTCTGAGAAACCATGACCGAGGTAGGCCCCCAATCCTGGGTGTGGGCAATACATGAGCGGCTCCAGGGTCAGACTCGGTCCCAGCCTCCACCAAGTTAACCCAATGTGCCGTCAGGGAGATATAGTGTCCCTGCCCGCCCTTGTCCACGTGTCCATAGTTAGGTGGACCTTCTCAGTAACCGCGTTGGTCAGGGCACGGATGATGTTCTCTGACACGTGCTGGTGTAGGGATGGGACGGCACATCGTGGAAAATAGTGGCGGCTGGGAACAAAGTACCGAGGGACAGCCACCCCATCAGGTTGCGGAAAGCCTCAATCTATATCAGTCTATAGCGCAGCATCTCCAGGGTCAGCAGTTTGAAAATGTGGACGTTTAGGGCTTGTGCATGTGGGTGGGTGGATTTGTATTCGCGTTTGCGCTTGCGTTCCAATGTCTGATGCAAAGACAGCTAAACACTGCGCTGGGACACATTGGTGTAGGGTGTGGAGGATCGTGGAGGTGAAGGGGTGGTTTTAGGGCGGGAGGCGCTCGTGCCGGGGTCCTGGGCGGGGGGTTGACTCGCAAAGCCAGCATGTGACACAGGGGAAGGAGCAGTGGTGTGATCCGCAGGAGGTGAACGGCCTTGATTCCATTGAGTCGTGTGCCTGCGCATGCTGGTTGTGATTAGGCTGGTAGTTTTGCCTCCCCTGCTGATCCTGGTGTGGCACAAGTTGCACACCACAGTCCGTCGGTCATCCTCACTTTCTTTAAAGAACCTCCAGACTTGCGAACATCTAGGCCTCGGCACGGAAGCTTCACTCCGTGAAATAGTTGCTGATCTACTTGCTCTGGCCCTGCTTCTCCCTCTGGCCACCCCACTGCCTCTTCCAACCTGTTCTGGTGCTGCACTTGCCTCCCCCTCAGAAGCACTGTCTTGACTAGGCTTACCAACCCAGCTCGGGTCAGTCACCTCATCATCCACCTGCTCTTCCTCCGATTCCTCAATCTGCTCCCCCCGGACTTACTGCCCTGACAACAACGTCAATGTCTGACAACCGTGTCTCATCATCATCCGACACCTCTTGACGCACTACTTGCACTAAGTCCACACTCTCATCACCCACAGACTGTGAAAGTTCTAAATTTTGGGCATCGGGACAGAGCAACTGCTCAGGTTGCTGTTGAGCAGTGGTTTGTGTCTCTGGGTAGGGTCCTGAAAAGACTTTCTGTGAGTATGCCGGATCTGAATCCATATTTTCCATGGGTGGGGGGGGGCTGGCTGGGGAGAAGGAGGTTGAGCTGGAGGAGCCAGAGGTCTACTCCCTTGGCTAGCGTGGTTGGACTGTGTGGAAGACTGGGTGGTGGATAAATTACTGGACACATTATCCGCTATCCACGTCATCACCTGTTCGCACTGTTGTGGTTTCAATAGTGGTGTACTACGTGACCTTGTAACTTGCGAGATGAAGCAAGGGAGCGAAACTCTGCGGCGTTCCACTGCTCCCTCATCAGTAGGTACTGTGTCACCCTGCCCAGGAGTACGACCTCTGCCCACTACATCACTTTGACGCCCACGTCCTCGACTCTTAGCCCTTGGGTTCAACATTTTGTGTAATCACTAAACTGTCAAATTAATATCTGAGGCCAAAAACGTATTCTCTAGACTGCAGCTAGTGTAACGCACACCACAGAATTTTTCACTGCACTGTAG
The DNA here is from genome assembly GCA_900303285.1 of Rhinella marina. NCBI lineage: Eukaryota > Metazoa > Chordata > Amphibia > Anura > Bufonidae > Rhinella > Rhinella marina. Next base: position 37,453 of record ONZH01026674.1, read on the forward strand.
GATATATGAATGAGAGAAAAAAATGTATATTTTCTAGACTCTGGCTAGTGTGCAGCACATGACAGAATTATGTACTGCACTGTAGGATATATAACTGAGAGAAAAAACGTATACCCTAGACTGACGCTACTGTACAGCACACAGCATAATTGTTCACTGGACTGTAATATATATAACTGAGAGAAAAAACATATTCCCTAGACTGCACTACAGATCTCAGCAAGCCAAGGTACAGCAGCAGCAAAACTGAGTACTGAGAGGACTTTGGGCAATTTCTTTTGGGTCTGTGTGGACCACGTGCTGTCCCTTCTGCCACCAGTCGCTGTGCACAGCGTGCAGCCAAGATGGCGGTAGCTGAACTACAAGTCCCAGCCAGCAGCCGAGAGGAGGACAAAAAAAAAAGGTCGATGTAGCCCTTAGAAGGACCGTTGGGTTCTTTGTGGATGATTCCTGCCTAACCACATTCTAATTTCACACCCTAACAGTGTGCAGCCAAGATGGCGGTAGCATCTCTACAAGTCCCAGCCAGCAGCCAGGAGGAGAGAAAAAAAAAGGTGCTTGTAGCCCTTTGAAGGGCTGTTGGGTTCTTTGTGGATGATTCCTGCCTAACCACATTCTAATTTCACACCCTAACAGTGTGCAGCCAAGATGGCGGTAGCTGCACTACAAGTCCCAGCCAGGAGCCTAGAGGAGACCAAAAAAAAAAGGTGCTTGTAGCCCTTGGAAGGAATGTTGGGTTCTTTGTGGGTGATTCCTGCCTAACCAACATCTAAATTGAGGCCCTAACACTCTCCCTGACAGACAGCAGCTCTATCCATAATCTCATGCAGCAGCCAGGAGGAGCCATAAAAAAAGGTGCTTGTAGCCCTTAGAAGGGGTTTTGGGTTCTTTGTGGGTGATTCCTGCCTAACCAAAATCTAAATTGAGGCCCTAACACACTCCCTGACAGACAGCAGCTCTATCCCTAATCTCATGCAGGCGGCATCTGACGTTCACCGCCATTCCGTGTCAGGGTAAAATTTTAAGTGCTTCACCTGCTACCTCAGTCTCACTTGGTCACTCTGGGTTCACCGCCATGCTGTGTCAGGGTAAATTTTTGGGTGGTTCACCTGCTACCTCAATCTAACTTGGTCACCAAGCTGTCACCACGCTGTGTTAGGTTTATGCCTGCGTCATGGGGCGGGGGTTAGGACAGCAGTGCCAGCATGGGCAGTGGTGTCACCCGCAGGTGGTGATGGACCTTCGTTGCACCTAGTTGGGTGCTTTACTGACATGTGATGGGCATGTGCCTTGCCCATCTTGGTCTGGGTCAGCACAATTGTCTTGAGGGTCACCACCAGGCTGTTGCCCAGAATTTGGCATAATGGTACGATTAGGCAGCCTCAGAGGCATCCATGCATGCTGCCCCTGCTGTTTCCTGTCCATTTCCGTGGTGTTTCCATCATTTTCTGAGGTTTCCAGGTTTTCCAGCAACCTTCCCTGTGCAGAGCTTTGGTCCCCTGCAAAAAATGCTGGAGTCTCCCATTGACTTCAATGGGGTTCGTTATTCGAAACGAGCACCCAAGCATCGGGAAAAATTCAACTCGAATAACGAGCACCCGAGCAATTTAGTGCTCGCTCATCTCTACTAATAGCACATAATAACATATATTTTGTACGCAAATACAACAAATCTATTTGTCGAATATACGAATCTTAGGAAATGTTCGGCAAATAATTTTTTGAATGCTTCGCTCATCTCTAATGGCCACCAATAGTTCTGATTACTTCCTCCACATCAGAGACCTCCAGGTATTAGTGACCCATGGCTATATAAAACACAGGACACAAAATAAAAAACAAGAAGATGTGAAGCTGAGAGCCTCATTTAGCCCTACAGGAGTTACAGTGTCCAATAACACAATCAATTTTGCCTCCTTCTGAAGGAGGAGTTTCTTAAGGTCACCACCACAACACCCTAATTTAGCTCTATCAATTCCCATGAATTGCAAACCACGAAGGTTGCAATCATGTAGTGCTCTAAAATGTTTTGCTAGATCAGCCCACTGTGCCCCCATATCAGCCCGCTGTGCCCCTATCAGACCTCAGATCAGCCCACTGTGCCCCCATCAGACCTCAGATCAGCCCATTGTGCCCCCATCAGACCTCATATCAGCCCACTGTGCCCCATATCAGCCCACACTGCCCCTATCAGACCTCATATCAGCCCAATGTGCCCCATCGTACCTCAGATCAGCCCACTGTGCCCCATATCAGCCCACAGTGCCCCTATCAGACCTCATATCAGCCCACTGTGCCCCATCGTACCTCAGATCAGCCCACTGTGCCCCCATATCAGCCCACAGTGCCCGTATCAGACCTCAGATCAGCCCACAGTGTCCCTATCAGACCTCAGATCAGCCCACTGTGCCCCCATCAGATCTCAGATCAGCCCACTGTGCCCCATCAGACTTCAGATCAGCCCACTGTGCCCTCATATCAGCCCACTCTGCCCCATCAGAATAAAATAAAACAACTCGCTTACCTCTTCTGCGCCGCGGCTCCGCTCCGGGTCCGGCGCACCTCTGTCTTCTCCTGCCGGAGCTGCACTGTCACCTGACTGCGTGCAGCGTCAGGTCATAGTGCACGCACTACGTCCTGATGCTGTACGAGGTCAGGACAATGCAGCGCCGGCAGGAGAAGACATAGGAGCGCCGGACCCGAAGTGGAGCCGTGGCGCAGGAGAGGTTAGCGAGTTGTTTTATTTTGTTCTGATGGGCAGATGAGCAGAGCTGCAGCGCAAGAGTATGTTTCCCCGCTCCCGGCACCTTTTACATACTAGTGAGCACTTCCATAATGGAAGCGCTCACAAGTATTCGATTTATAAGACGCACAGATTTATTTAAAACAGATAGTGATACCTCTTATAATAGTTATTACTTTATGTTTGCCATATGTCTGCTTTATGTTTGGATCATTTTGTGAATGCCATTTTATTTTTTGGGGACATTAGAAGGCTTAGAAGTTTAGAAGCAAATCTTGAAATCTGAAAAATTTCAAAACCCACTTTTTAAGGCTAGTTTCACACGAACGTTGTGTTTTGCAATCCGCAAATTGCGGATCCGCAAAAAAAAAGGATGGCGTTCGTATGGCGTCCTTTTTTTGCTGATCCATTGTAACAATGTTCTATTTTTTTTTTGCTGGCTACGGAACGGACATACGGATGCAGACAGCACACAGTGCGCTGTCAGTATTTTTTGGCCGACCAATTGAAACGAATGGGTCCGCATCCTATCCGCAAAAAATGCGGATCGGATACCGCAAAAAATACTGTCGTGTGAAAGAGGCCTTAAGGAACAGTTCAGTTATGAAGTCACTGTGGGGCTTACATAATGGAAACCACCCATAAATGACCCCATTTTAGAAACTAAACCCCTCAAGGTATTCAAAACTGATTTTACAAACTTTGTTAACCCTTTAGGTGTTCCACAAGAATTAAATGAATATGTAGATCAAATTTCAGAATTTCACTTTTTTTGGCAGATTTTCCATTTTAATCCATTGTTTTTCCAGTAACAAAGCAAGGGTTAACAGCCAAACAGAACACAATATTTATTACCCTGATTCTGTAGTTTACAGAAAACCCCCATTTGTGATTGTAAACTGCTGTACGGACACATAGCAGGGCGCAGGAGGAAAAGAGTGCTGTATGGTTTTTGGAGGGCAGATTTCTCTGGGATAATTTTAGGTTGTCATGTCACATTTGAAGACCCCCTGATGCACCCCTAGAGTAGAAACTCCAAAAAAGTGACCCCGTTTTGGAAACTATGGGATAAGATGGCAGTTTTATTGGTACTATTTTAGGGTGCATGTGATTTTGGGTTGCTCTATATTACACTTTTTGTGAGGTAAGGCAGCAAAAAATGTATTTTTTCCAATGTTTATCTGACAGATTAGATCATATGCTATTTTTATAGAGCAGGTTGCTACGGACATGAAAATACCAAATATGACTCCATTTTTTTTTTTTTCAGTTTTATATAATAAAGCATTTTTTTTGGGGAAAAAAAAAGAGTCTCCATATTCTGAAATAAGTTTTTATTTTTTATCTTTTGAATGACTGTCTTATGTAGGGCTCATTTTTTCGCTATGAGACAGTTTGATTGGTACTATTTTAGGGTGCATATGACTTTTTGATCACTTGGTATTACACTTTTTGTGATGTAAGTTGACAAAAAATGGCTTTTTTTTTAAGGTGTTCACCTGAGGGATAGCATACACCAAGCTGAACAAAATACGCCTGCTGGTATTCCTTGAACACCTGAGGGTTTAGGTGTCTAGAAAATGTTTTTTCTATCACTTATATATACTACAGTCCAGTGAAAAATTGTGTGGTGTGCGGTACACTAGCCACAGTCTAGAGAATACGTTTTTTCTCTCAGATACATTTAATACGGTCCATTGAAAAATTGTGTGGTGTGCGGTACAGTAGCCGCAGTCCAGAGAGTAGTTGTTTTTTTTTTATTATATGTTCTACAGTCCAGTGAAAAATTGTGTGGTGTGCTGTACTCTAGCCGCAGTCTAGAGAATACATTTTTTGTTGTTTTTTTAAATTATATGTACTACAGTCCAGTGAAAAATTGGGTGGTGTGCGGTACACTAGCCACAGTCTAGAGAATACGTTTTTTCTCTCAGATACATTTAATACAGTAGAAGAATTATATGTATATATATATATATATATATATATATATATATAAATATATATATATATATAGTGGCTCACCAGTCAAGAAGGATGGAATGGGGGTGATACTGTACACCGGCTCACCCTTAGCCGTGAGTAAATTGGGAGGAAAAATAAGATAAAATGTGATGAGCACACCCCTCACTTGGACCTACCTAGAAATATCAGTGTTTCAATAGATAAATGCATAAATGCATTTATTTAAACAACGCTAGAAGATCTTCAATACAATCAAGAGCAGATGCTCAGAAGTGGGGCATATCCACTATATAAACAATTCTATATATGCAAAGGAAAAAATAAAAAAGTAATCATTAAAATGAAAATGAAATAGAATCAATGTCCAGGTCTGTAGGAGTGATACATAATCACACAATAGTCATTATGTTTCAGATCTCCAGCGTGTGATATTTATGTTGTAGCTGTTGTAGCTGTTTTAAACCATATGAATAGACCAAAAAATAGTCCAAAAAAAATCTATGGAATGTCTTGTATGTGGTATTGGATAAAAAGTTACTATATATTCGCTAATAGCGTTTTTGTTGTATAAATTCTTTTACATTACCGCTCCTCTGGTTTTCAGACGGGGGATCGTAGCAGGGTGGTTGTTATTCTCCGGCGCGGCTGTAGCTGTGGGTTCCCACTTACGAGCGTTGACGCTGACTTCAAACTCGCGAGCGTTGGAGCTGACCTCAAACTGACAGTTGTGAACTTTGGCGCTCACCTTCAATTGACAGGTGTCGCAACACGAGGACCAGCGTTCGCTTCAATATGGTACTTGTTGCAGCAATACTTATTGAATTCTTGGATTTCCTTTTGAGGCTGTATTCTTTAAATGGGTTCAGATAGATAACCCGTTCTTCACTTATATAAATGATGAAGATAAGATTATAGAAAAGTCAATGTGCTGTGCCTATATCCATCCACAGGGATACCAGAAATACCAAGCGCTTTTTGGAGCTTAAATCACTGCTCCTTCCTCAGTGGTCTGTGGATTTGTATATATATCTAGGCACCTTTATAGTGTTTTGTGTTGCCCGCCCTTATTTAGGGGAGTTTGTTTAGCAAACATGGACTGGTATTATCTTACCCAGTGGACTGAACTATAGGCAGACAGTAGTCAGGGATAAAGTGAAACATGCATCGAATATGGAGTTAATATAATCTCCAGGTGATTGAAATAGTCTGGACATTGTTATAGTACAGTAAAAAATATATAGTACAGTAATAAATATATATATATAAAAAATATAAAAAAATATAAAACATGAAATAAAATGAAGAAAGATGATAAAAATCCATAAAACTTATAAAAATGTCAACTGACATAGGGTATGTTCCAATCTAAATATACCAGTACTGTTATTACTATATTGTATCAATTTGTGTGTATTTGTGTATATATATATTTGTTTTTATTCCACTTTGCTTTATTAAACAATATGTCTTTCCATTAATTTCTATATTTGGATGTTTCTTTGTAGATGGGACAGGTTCTTGTGTCTTATATCATCTAAGGTAAGTATGTACGAATGTTAATTATTCTCACTCCTAACAATTGAATGTAGAGGTCTATATTTATTTTTATTTCAGAATTATTTGAAGCTTTTAAGTATTTTTAGGCAGGTCCAAGTGAGGGGTGTGCTCGTCACATTTTAACTTATTTTTCCTCCCAATTTACTCACGGCTACGGGTGAGCCGGTGTACAGTAGCACCCCCATTCCATCCTTCGTGACTGGTGAGCCTCTCTCTCTCTCTCTCTCTCTCTATATATATATATATATATAGATAGAATTCTTCTACTTGGTTTATCACCCAGAAGTTGAGCTCCCAGTCACAAGAAAGAATGGACATCTGGAACTGCATAGATAAAAAATGTTGACTCTTTCAAATTTGGCTCAGAGGAACAGCCCGAATTAAGCATTAGACATAGGTCAAATGATGACGTTTTTAAAGAATTGGAAAAATTGCTACAGAAACAACTACGCCAAAAATGGGAAATAAAATCACTCAACCAATATTTGGAGAGTGGATTAATTCCCAAAGGTCTAATGCTAATAAAAGAACCAGCATTGGATCTCTGTAATAGCGAATTTAAAATAGAATGGGATACATTCTTAACTACTCAGTCACGTATGCTAATTACTATGATCATAAAAAGAAGATCAGATATCTTACAAGAAATTATAACAAAAATTAATGATTTGAAAATAACCATAGATACTCTAGAACGAGATGAGTCTGTGAAAAAATGGGAAGAGAGAATCTGCAGACGTTTAGATTTATTAGAGAAAGAAATAATAAATAAAAAAACAAAAAAATTACAATGGAGAAAACAAACTATGGGAAACCAAAATAATACACAATCAAACAGTAGTAGAGACATGAATAGCTCCCAAACTACCAACACCAACAGTCAAAAATCCAACAACACATACCCACATATGATACCGACATCCAATAGATTTGAAGCACTATCTGAACCCCTTTTTTAGATCGAACACCCCCACATCACAGAATAAGATCACAATGGAGATCACCCCCAGTTCTGGAACAAAGACAGAACAAATCATAGTTACCCCAACACAATCACAATTACAATTTAAGATACCGTCACGAACACAGAAACACCAATATAGAAACACCAATGAGATACAGGAATTTTTACAACCACACACAATATCAATCTCACCAACAACAACACCAAGAAGAGCAGGAACAACACAGAATGAGATCACAAACGCAGCTATACCAACACGAAAGAAGACACAGAGAGGACAAAGAAAGACAAACCAGAACAAACCATCACAAGTCTCACCAACGGAGAACATAATCATAAACCTAAGTAACACAATTTTAACAGAATCCCAAAATAGTCTACTAAACAAAGGCCTAAAATATGCACCCACAAAAAAATCTGGATAAATTCAGTACATGTATAGGTATAGAAAAATTCATAAGAAAAATTTGTTTAAAGAAATACTATATGAAAAATCCGATAGAATATGAGGTAACTAGCACCTCAGAATATATACACACAAACTTAAGAGAAAAATCAAAGAAGTTTCCAAGACAGGAAATTAGTGATGAAATTGCCACATTTAGGAAGAATGTAGAGTCAGATATTAGAAAAATCAAATCAGGTCAAATAAAAAATAACCTCACTCATAAGGAAATGGTCGCTATTAGGGAATTACAAGATAATTCAAATATAACAATACGCCCCGCAGATAAGGGCGGAGCCATTGTAATACAAAACACCGAGGATTACAATAATGAATGTATTAGACAACTATCAGATGTAAACACATACAGGAAACACAGCACAGACACTACAGAACCTTTCCAAAAACAACTATTAGACCTCTGTAATAGGGGAATCAAACAAAATATTCTATTGGAGAAAGAATTCAAATTTATCACTTCCACACAAAAACGCCTTCCAATATGCTACTGTCTGCCGAAAGTATCAAACTTATCTCAGTACATAGATAGGCTACTACAACCCACGGTCAAACTTTGTACAGCAAAGACACAACAACTATAGTACACACCCTAGAACAACTACAGTTAGAACCACACTGGATTATATGAACGATAGATGTGAACTCTCTGTATACATCAATTAACCACGAGGTGGGAATACAGGCAGTGAAGAGATATGTCACCAATAATTCCACATTCCCAAAAAAACAAATAGAATTCATTTTGGAGGGGATACAATTTATACTCACACATAACTATTACTACTGTAATTCAGACTATTATATCCAAATACAAGGAACTGCCATGGGGACCAGATTCGCCCCCAGTTATGCAAACATCTTCATGTCACAATGGGAAGAAGATGTCATTAGTCCCAATCTGGGGGTGAATCTGGTCCTCTGGCGTAGATATATCGATGACATCATCTTCATATGGAAAAGAACGAACAAAGAACTTGTATCTTTCTTACATGACATTAACCAGAATGAATATAACCTTACGTTCACTAGTAACATCAGCAATACACATGTAGAATTTTTAGATTTATGTGTGAAAATTAATGATTAGAGATGAGCGAACATTAGGGTATTTGCATATGCTCGCTACTCAGACGAGCATATCGCGATCCTTGAGGAAATGGCAACTTCCTCTTCCTGCATGTTAGCTGCCTTTTTTCAGCCAATCAACATGCAGGAGAGTCTTTGGTACCTCCTAGCATCACGTGGGGCCCCTACAAGTTGATAGCAGGGATTGTCTCGCCAGATCAGATGACCTGGGAATATAAGAATACACTACAGTCCAGTGAACAATTAGGTAGTGTACTGTACAGTAGCATCAGTCTAGGGAATACTTTTTTCTGTCATTTCTATACACTACAGTCCAGTGAACAATTAGGTAGTGTGCTGTACAGTAGCATCATTCCAGGGAATACGTTTTTCTGTCATTTCTATACACTACAGTCCAGTGAACAATTAGGTAGTGTGCTGTACAGTAGCGTCAGTCTAGGGAATACGTTTTTTTATATATCCTACAGTGCCGTGAAAAATTGAGTGGTTTGCGGTGCAATAGCCGCCGTCGTTTTTCCTCAGTCATATATACTACAGTGCAGTGCAAAATTGTGTCGTGGGCTGCACACTAGCCAGAGTGTAGAAAATATAATTTTTTCCTCTCAGTTATATATTATACAGTGCAGTGAAAAATTCTGTTGTGCGCTGCACACTAGCCAGAGTGTAGAAAATATAATTTTTTCTTCTCAGTTATATATTATACAGTGCAGTGAAAAATTCTGTTGTGCGCTGCACACTAGCCAGAGTGTAGAAAATATAAGTTTTTTCTTTCAGTTATATATTATACAGTGCAGTGAAAAATTGAGTGGTTTGCGGTGCAATAGCCGCCGTCTAAAGACTACGTTTTTCCTCTTACTCATATATACTACAGTGCAGTGCGAAATTGTGTCGTGTGCTGCACAATAGCCGGAGTGTAGAAAATATAAGCTTTGCTTTAAGGTTTCAAGATAGCTGTAGGGGGGAGGTTGGAATGGTTCAAATTAACCAATGAACTTAGTGTTGAAGTTGCTGAACTACACCCTTGTGTCAAAGAACCAAGCACTCTGCTTAAGTAGCACCCCTTTTTGTCTATGTCATACCAACTATATAAGTGACTGTCTCTTTAATAAACTGTCTCTTGCTTGGGGGATGTGAAGTATTTTCCATGAAACCAACTTGTATTTGTTTGGTATCATTGTGAAAGCAGTATGGCATGCATACTAATTCTTCCAATCAATTTGGCACCACACAAAGAAGGTGAAATCGCGAGAATGGCGATGACACAGGTGATGACGTGGATAGCGGACAATGCGTCCAGTAATTTATCCACCGCCGAGTCTTCCACTCAGTCCACCCACACTAACCAAGGGAGTAGACCTCTGTCTCTTCCAGCTCAACCTCCTACCCCCCAGCCTACCCCCCATGGAAAGTATGGATTCAGATCAGGCATACTCACAGGAACTCTTTTCAGGACCCTACCCAGAGACACAAACCACTGCTCAACAGCAACCTGAGCAGTTGCTCTGTCCCGATGCCCAAAATTTAGAACTTTCACAGTCTGTGGGTGATGAGAGTGTGGACTTAGTGCAAGTAGTGCGTCAAGAGGTGTTGGATGATAATGATGATGATGAGACACGGTTGTCAGACAGTGACGTTGTTGTCAGGGCACTAAGTCCGAGGGGGGAGCAGAGTGAGGAATCGGAGGAAGAGCTGGTAGATGATGAGGTGACTGACCCGAGCTGGGTTGGTAATTCAACTCAAGACAGTGCTTCTGAGGGGGAGGCAAGTGCAACACCAGAACAGGTTGGAAGAGGCAGTGGGGTGGCCAGAGGGAGAAGCAGGGCCAGAGCAGGTAGATCAGCAACTGTTTCACGGAGTCAAGCTCCCTTGCCGAGGTCTAGATGTTTGGAAGTCTGGAGGTTTTTTAAAGAAAATGAGGATATTGCTAAAATAGAACAGGTCCAAAGAAGAGCTACAAAAATGGTGGAAGGCCTAAAGCATAGAACTTATCAAGAAAGACTCCGAGTTCTTAATATGTATAGTCTGGAGGAAAGAAGAGAAAGGGGGGACATGATTGAATATGTTAAAGGACTGAATAAAGGTCAGGAGGGAAGAGTTATTAATAAGAAACTGAACACAAGAACAAGGGGGCACAATCTGAGGTTAGTTGGGGGAAAAATCAAGAACAACATTAGAAAATATTATTTCACTGAAAGAGTAGTAGAAGCTTGGAACAAACTTCCAGCAGAGGTGGTTGATACATCCACAGTAACTGAATTTAAACATGCCTGGGATAAACATGTATCTATCATAAGATAACAGTAAAAGGATAATAAAAGGGCAGACTAGATGGACCAGGTGGTCTTTTTCTGCCGTCAATCTTCTATGTTTCTATGGTTCTATGACCGACGGACTGTGGTGTGCAACCTGTGCCACACCAGGATAAGCAGGGGAGCTACCACTACCAGCCTAACCACTACCAGCATGCACAGGCATATGAGTGCTAAACACCCGACTCAGTGGAACCAAGGCCATTCACCTCCTGCGGGTCACACCACTGCCCCTTCGCCTGTGTCACATGCTGGCTCAGCGAGTCAACCCCCGCCCAGGACCCCGACACGAGCGCCTCCCGCCCTACAAACACCCCTTCACCTCCACGATCCTCCACAACCTCCACCAATGTGTCCCAGCGCAGCGTTCAGCTGTCTTTGCAGCAGACATTTGAGCGCAAGTGCAAATACAATTCCAGCCACCCACATGCACAAGCCCTAAACGTCCACATCTCCAAATTGTTGAGCCTGGAGATGCTGCCCTATAGACTGGTAGAGACTGAGGCTTTCCGCAACCTGATGGCGGTTGCTGTCCCTCGGTACTTGGTCCCCAGCCGCCACTATTTTTCCCTATGTGCCGTCCCAGCCCTACACCAGCACTTGTCAGAGAACATCATCCGTGCCCTGACCAACGCGGTTAGTGATGAGGTCCACCTAACTACAGACATGTGGACAAGTGCTGCCAGGCAGGGACACTATATCTCACTGATGGCACATTGGGTTAACTTGGTGGAGGCTGGGACCGAGTCTGACCCTGGAGCCGCTCATGTACTGCCCACCCCGAGGATTGCGGGGCCTACCTCGGTCACGGTTTCTCAGATGTACTATGTCTCTTCCTCCAACCCCTCCTCCTCCGAATTACCATCCGTGGGCACGGCGCCTTCAGTCGGTAGCTCTAGGCGCAGCAGCAGTGCCGTGGGTAAGTGCCAGCAGGCGGTGCTCAAACTGCTGAGCTTAGGTGACAAAAGACACACCACCCAAGAGCTGTTACAGGGCATCACGGCTCAGACCGATTTGTGGCTGGCACTGCTGAACCTCAATCCAGGCATGGTTGTGTGTGACAACGGGCGTAACCTGGTGGCGGCTCTGCAACTCAGCAGACTGACACATGTGTCATGCCTGGCCCACGTGTTCAATCTTGTGGTTCAGCGGTTCCTCAAGACATACCCCAATTTGTCAGATTTGCTCACCAAGGTGCGCCGCATCTGTGCGCATTTCTGCAAGTCAACCACAGATGCTGCCACTCTCAGGGCAGCGCAGCGGTGCCTACAACTGCCAGCCCACCGACTGTTGTGCGACTTGCCCACGAGATGGAATTCGACATTAAACATGTTATCCAGATTTTAGCAGCAGCGCAGAGCGATTGTAGACTGCCAGATGTCAACTTCCACCGGAACTGGTAGTCAGGTCAGTCAGCTTCCTCAAGTCTACAATGAGGAGTGGGCGTGGATGTCTGATATCTGTCAGGTGTTGAGCAACTTTGAGGAGTCAACACAGATGGTCAGCAGCGATGCCGCCATTATCAGCCAGAGCTCCCTCCGGTCTGTTTCTCAGTGCGCATTGGAGGAGGGGGATGAGGATGAGAAGGAAGAGGAGGAGAATGTTGGCGAGACAGAAGAGGGTACCAATGCTCAGTGCTTCTTAACTCTTGAGAGTGTATGGGCTGAAGAGGAGGAGTTGGTCCTGCACTGTAACTCGGTCACTCTGTAGTCACAGCCATATAGGGTCACACTAAATTTTATGTGCTTCGCCTGCTCCTGCACTGTAACTCGGTCACTCTGTAGTCACAGCCATACAGGGCCTCGATAAATTTTTATGTGCTTCGCCTGCTCCTGCACTGTAACTCGGTCAATCTGTAGTCACAGCCATACAGGGTCACACTAAATTTTTATGTGCTTCGCCTGCTCCTGCACTGTAACTCGGTCACTCTGTAGTCACAGCCATACAGGGTCACGCTAAATTTTTATGTGCTTCGCCTGCTCCTGCACTGTAACTTGGTCACTCTGCAGTCACAGTCATACAGGGCCTCGATAAATTTTTATGTGCTTCGCCTGCTCCTGCACGGTAACTCAGTCACTCTGTAGTCACAGCCATATAGGGTCACGCTAAATTTTTATGTGCTTCGCCTGCACCTGCACTGTAACTCAGTCACTCTGTAGTCACAGCCATAAAGGGCCACAATAAATTTTTATGGTCTGGGTGAGCACAATTGCCTTGAGGGTCACCACCAGGCTGTTGCCCGAGAATTTGGGGTAATGGTGGGATTAGACAGCCTCAGACGCATCCATGCATGCTGCCCCTGCTGTTTTCTGTTATTTCCATGGTGTTTCCATCATTTTCTGAGGTTTCCAGGTTTTCACCCAGTCTTCCCTAGGCAGAGCCTTGGTCCCCTGCAAAAAATGCTCGAGTCTCTCATTGACGTCAATTGAAGGTGAGCGCCCACGTTCACAACTGTCAGTTTGAGGTCAGCTCCAACGCTCGCAAGTTTGAAGTCAGCGCCAACACTCTTAAGTGGGAACCCACGTGGGATGCCACACATCAGCCCAATGAAGCACTGAGATCCGTAATAGCGGGAGAAAACAACAGCCACAGCCGCACGGGAGAATAACAACCACCCTGCTACGATCCCCCATCTGAAAACCAGAGGAGCGGTAATGTAAAAGAATTTATATTACAAACGCTATTAGCGAATACATAATAACTTTTTATCCAATACCACATACAAGACATTCCATAGATGTTGTTTTGGACAATTTTTTGGTCTATTCATATGGTTTAAAACTAGAGATGAGCGAGTAGTGTTCGATCGAGCCGGTATTCGATCGAATACTACGCTATTCGGCATACTCGATTTCAATCGAGTATAACGGCGATGGCGCACTTAGAATTCGTTTCCCCTCCCACCTTCCCTGGTGCTCTTTTTCCACAAATCAACATGCAGGGGGGGTATGACAGGCCCGCGGAGCACGCTGGCAGCGCGAAAACAGCGTCTACATGGATTGGCTGGAAAAACCATGTGACCTCGAATATTAAAAACTCAGCTCTTCCTGCTCGTTCGCATATGCTGCGTGAACTTAGTCAGGGACAGAGGCTGGAGAAGGGACAGATAGGTTTTAGCTGTTGGACAGGCAGGAGCGTGATTAAAAGCCCTTATCAGGGCTACTATAGTGCAGTACAGTGATAGCTTTACTACAATATACAGTCTGCAGAGAACGGTTGCTGTATTCAGGGATAGCTGCTGGAGTAGGGACAGAGAGAGGCATTAGTGGTGTATTAGGTGCTCTGCTACATACAAAACTATATTTGGCACTACTGTTCTGCGTTCTTTTTGGCTGCAAAACCCTGTTATATACCTAGTTTTAAATACAGTTTATTTGGCTCTAGTGTTCTGGGTTCTGTGTGCCTGCAATACCCTTTTTGTATACCAGGTGTAAATACCCACCGTCTGACCTGTTAGTACATGGCTGTGTACCTAGAAATATAAAAAAAAAAAAAGCCTTTTCATTGGCACCTGTACTTTGCGTTCTCTTGCAAAATAATTGTATATACGTAGTGTTCATACACACCGTCTGATCTGTTAGTACACGGCTGTGTACCTAGAAATATAAAAAAAAAAAGCCTTTTCATTGGCACCTGTACTTTGCGTTCTCTTGCAAAATAATTGTATATACGTAGTGTTCATACATACCGTCTGATCTGTTTGTACACGGCTGTGTACCTAGAAATATAAAAAAAAAAAGCCTTTTCATTGGCACCTGTACTTTGCGTTCTCTTGCAAAATAATTGTATATACGTAGTGTTCATACACACCATCTGATCTGTTAGTACACGGCTGTGTACCTAGAAATATAAAAAAAAAAAAGCCTTTTCATTGGCACCTGTACTTTGCGTTCTCTTGCAAAATAATTGTATATACGTAGTGTTCATACACACCGTCTGATCTGTTAGTACACGGCTGTGTACCTAGAAATATATTAAAAAAAAAAGCCTTTTCATTGGCACCTGTACTTTGCGTTCTCTTGCAAAATAATTGTATATACGTAGTGTTCATACACACCGTCTGATCTGTTAGTACACGGCTGTGTACCTAGAAATATAAAAAAAAAAAGCCTTTTCATTGGCACCTGTACTTTGCGTTCTCTTGCAAAATAATTGTATATACGTAGTGTTCATACACACCGTCTGATCTGTTAGTACACGGCTGTGTATCTAGAAATATAAAAAAAAAAAGCCTTTTCATTGGCACCTGTACTTTGCGTTCTCTTGCAAAATAATTGTATATACGTAGTGTTCATACACACCGTCTGATCTGTTAGTACACGGCTGTGTACCTAGAAATATAAAAAAAAAAGCCTTTTCATTGGCACCTGTACTTTGCGTTCTCTTGCAAAATAATTGTATATACGTAGTGTTCATACACACCGTCTGATCTGTTAGTACACGGCTGTGTACCTAGAAATATAAAAAAAAAAAAGCCTTTTCATTGGCACCTGTACTTTGCGTTCTCTTGCAAAATAATTGTATATACGTAGTGTTCATACACACCGTCTGATCTGTTAGTACACGGCTGTGTACCTAGAAATATAAAAAAAAAAAGCCTTTTCATTGGCACCTGTACTTTGCGTTCTCTTGCAAAATAATTGTATATACGTAGTGTTCATACACACCGTCTGATCTGTTAGTACACGGCTGTGTACCTAGAAATATAAAAAAAAAAAAGCCTTTTCATTGGCACCTGTACTTTGCGTTCTCTTGCAAAATAATTGTATATACGTAGTGTTCATACACACCGTCTGATCTGTTAGTACACGGCTGTGTACCTAGAAATATAAAAAAAAAAGCCTTTTCATTGGCACCTGTACTTTGCGTTCTCTTGCAAAATAATTGTATATACGTAGTGTTCATACACACCGTCTGATCTGTTAGTACACGGCTGTGTACCTAGAAATATAAAAAAAAAAAGCCTTTTCATTGGCACCTGTACTTTGCGTTCTCTTGCAAAATAATTGTATATACGTAGTGTTCATACACACCGTCTGATCTGTTAGTACACGGCTGTGTACCTAGAAATATAAAAAAAAAAAGCCTTTTCATTGGCACCTGTACTTTGCGTTCTCTTGCAAAATAATTGTATATACGTAGTGTTCATACACACCGTCTGATCTGTTAGTACACGGCTGTGTACCTAGAAATATAAAAAAAAAAAAGCCTTTTCATTGGCACCTGTACTTTGCGTTCTCTTGCAAAATAATTGTATATACGTAGTGTTCATACACACCGTCTGATCTGTTAGTACACGGCTGTGTACCTAGAAATATATAAAAAAAAAGCCTTTTCATTGGCACCTGTACTTTGCGTTCTCTTGCAAAATAATTGTATATACGTAGTGTTCATACACACCGTCTGATCTGTTAGTACACGGCTGTGTACCTAGAAATATAAAAAAAAAAAAGCCTTTTCATTGGCACCTGTACTTTGCGTTCTCTTGCAAAATAATTGTATATACGTAGTGTTCATACACACCGTCTGATCTGTTAGTACACGGCTGTGTACCTAGAAATATAAAAAAAAAAAGCCTTTTCATTGGCACCTGTACTTTGCGTTCTCTTGCAAAATAATTGTATATACGTAGTGTTCATACACACCGTCTGATCTGTTAGTACACGGCTGTGTACCTAGAAATATAAAAAAAAAAGCCTTTTCATTGGCACCTGTACTTTGCGTTCTCTTGCAAAATAATTGTATATACGTAGTGTTCATACACACCGTCTGATCTGTTTGTACACGGCTGTGTACCTAGAAATATAAAAAAAAAAAAGCCTTTTCATTGGCACCTGTACTTTGCGTTCTCTTGCAAAATAATTGTATATACGTAGGGTTCATACACACCGTCTGATCTGTTAGTACACGGCTGTGTACCTAGAAATATAAAAAAAAAAAAGCCTTTTCATTGGCACCTGTACTTTGCGTTCTCTTGCAAAATAATTGTATATACGTAGTGTTCATACACACCGTCTGATCTGTTAGTACACGGCTGTGTACCTAGAAATATAAAAAAAAAAAAAGCCTTTTCATTGGCACCTGTACTTTGCGTTCTCTTGCAAAATAATTGTATATACGTAGTGTTCATACACACCGTCTGATCTGTTAGTACACGGCTGTGTACCTAGAAATATAAAAAAAAAAGCCTTTTCATTGGCACCTGTACTTTGCGTTCTCTTGCAAAATAATTGTATATACGTAGTGTTCATACACACCGTCTGATCTGTTAGTACACGGCTGTGTACCTAGAAATATAAAAAAAAAAAAGCCTTTTCATTGGCACCTGTACTTTGCGTTCTCTTGCAAAATAATTGTATATATACGTAGTGTTCATACACACCGTCTGATCTGTTAGTACACGGCTGTGTACCTAGAAATATAAAAAAAAAAGCCTTTTCATTGGCACCTGTACTTTGCGTTCTCTTGCAAAATAATTGTATATACGTAGTGTTCATACACACCGTCTGATCTGTTAGTACACGGCTGTGTACCTAGAAATATAAAAAAAAAAAGCCTTTTCATTGGCACCTGTACTTTGCGTTCTCTTGCAAAATAATTGTATATACGTAGTGTTCATACACACCGTCTGAACTGTTAGTACACGGCTGTGAAGGCAAAATATTGTAACAAAAAAAAAATAAAATGCGGAGGGGGGCTAGCGGAATCGGACGTGGACGAGGACGGGGGCGCGGAAATGCTGTTGGTGGCCTTGTTGAAGCCAGTGGGGATACAATGCGTGCTGGTGAGGGTCAGCCAGGATCCCACTCATCCAGAATCCCTGCCTTTATGGGACAGTTAAGCAGGGGGCGGGTTACACCGCTGTTGAGGCCTGAGCAGGTTGAACAGGTGGTGCAATGGATAGCCGATAGCGCTTCCACACAGTTGTCCACCAGCCAGTCATCCACACAGTCTCACTCTGACCCTCCTTCCTCCACACCTGGCCAACAGAGTCATCCCACCATTGACCCCTCCCAGGAGCTCTTTTCGGGTCCTTTTTCAGATGTGCCGGAAGAATCCCAGGAGCTAGCAGAGGAATTTGTTTGTAGTGATGCCCAACCACTTGAGTATTCGCCATCTCCTGCTGATGTGGACCCTGAACCAGCATCTGTTATCATGAGCGATGATGATGATGAGACGCAGTTGCCATCAAGGGAGGCTGTTGGAATGTCCAGTGGGCAGGAGGAGGAGCAGAGTGAGGAAGTGGAAGAGGAGGTGGTGGATGACGAAATGACCGACCCCACTTGGCCAGGGGTGATGTCCAGCGGGGAAAGCAGTGGAGAGGTGGTGGTCTGCGCAGCACCGAAAAAGGCAGCAAGAGGCAGAGGGATGTCCAGAGGCAGAGGGATGTCCACAGGCAGAGGGATGTCCACAGGCAGAGGACAGTCCAGACAGAGAAGTGAGGCCACAGCCAGCAGGGCCGAAGCTGTTCCCGGCAGCGGGCAGTCGCGCGAAGCTCCCCCATCGAGGCCTCGTACTTCTGTGGTGTGGAGATTTTTTAATGTTTGTGCGGATGACAAACTGAGCGCGGTTTGCACACTCTGCCACTCAAAACTGAGTAGGGGCTCTGAGAAGAGCAATCTGACCACCTCAGGCATGCGGCGTCACTTGGAAGTCAAGCACTGGGCTGAGTGGGAGAGAGCAAACGCAATACAACCTGCGCAAGGTCTTCCTGCCACTGCCTCTTCCCCTTTGTTGTGTGCTGCCACTGCGGTCCAGACCTCCAGCCAGGACACCTCCACATCTGCCTCTGCCTCGGCTACTTTGGGGCCTTCTCCTTCAGCCTCCCCTTCCCCCGCATCTTCGCCTGCACCTTCACACTCCTCGTCCCATCAACTGTCCATCTCGCAGGCGTTCGACCGCAGGCGGAAGTACGCCTCGAGTCACCCCCAAGCCCAAGCCTTAAACTGCCACATCTCCAAACTGCTGGCCCTGGAGATGTTGCCGTTTAGGCTTGTGGAGACGCAGGCCTTCCGCGACCTGATGGCGGCTGCCGCACCTCGCTATTCCGTCCCCAGCCGCCACTACTTTTCCCGGAGTGCCGTCCCCGCCCTGCACCAGCACGTGTCGCGTAACATCAGGCGGGCCCTGAGGTACGCAGTCAGCGCAAAGGTCCACTTGACCACCGACTCGTGGACAAGCGCTTGCGGCCAGGGACGCTACATCTCTTTGACGGCACACTGGGTGAATGTAGTGGAAGCGGGGACGGGGTCGCAAACAGAGACGGCCTACCTACCACCCCCGCCCAAGATTGCCAGCATGGGTTCTGATAAACCCCCCCTCCTCCTCCTCCTCTGCCTTAACATCGCCCTCAGCCGCTAGCTGGAAGCGTTGCAGCACTGGCGCGGGGAGACGTCAGCAGGCGGTGCTTAAGCTCATCAGCTTGGGCGACAGGAAGCACAGCGCCCCAGAGGTGAGGGACGCCATATTGCAGCAGACGGAGATGTGGCTGTCGCCGCTGCAGCTAGGACCAGGCATGGTCGTGTGCGATAACGGCCGTAACCTGGTGGCGGCTCTGGAGCTTGCCGAACTCAATCACGTACCATGCCTGGCCCACGTTTTTAATCTGGTAGTCCAAAAATTTCTAAAGACTTACCCCAACCTGGCAGAGCTACTGGTGAAAGTGCGGCGCTTGTGCGCTCACTTTCGGAAGTCAACTGTAGCTGCTGCTAGCTTAAAAAAACTCCAGCAACGCCTCCATTTGCCTGAACATCGGCTGTTGTGCGACCTGCCGACTCGCTGGAATTCCACCTATTCCATGTTGGCCAGGGTGTGTGAGCAGCAGAGAGCATTGATGGAGTACCAGATTATGAATCCACGCGTGCCTCCAACTCAGCTCCCTCAGTTTGCCAACCACGAGTGGCCATGGATGGCAGACGTATGCGATGTACTGCGTATCTTTGAGGAGTCCACCAAGAAGGTCAGCAGCGAGGACGCTATAGTGAGCGTAACCATCCAGCTCCTATGCGTCCTTAAAGAATCGCTCATCGTAATAAGGGAGAACGCATTGCACGCAGAGGAGACGGGGGTAGGAGGAGACGCAACGGAGCTACACAGTCAGACCACACTTTTGTCTGCTTCACGGTGGCAGTTGCAGGAGGAGGAGGATGAGGAGGAGGAGGACGACGTGGAGGTGGCTGTGGAAGAGGAGGAGGATGCTGGTGGCGAGGGTAGCAGTCAGGCTGTGTGCGTCCCATTGGTTCAGCGCGGATGGGGCGGAGAGGAGGCGGAAGAGGAAGAGGAGGAAATGGCAAGTGATCCTTCTGGTGGGGGCAGTGACGTCATGCCTATTCAGAGTCTGGCACACATGGCTGACTTCATGCTGGGCTGCTTTTCCCGGGACACACGTGTTGTCCGGATAGTGGAGAACAAACTGTACTGGGTCTTCGCAATCCTGGACCCCCGGTATAAAGATAACGTCTCCTCTTTTATTCCGGTAGAGGAGAGGACGAATCGATTGCTGGAATACCAAAGGGAACTCGTGCAGAACATGATGGAGATTTTCCCACCCACCATCGCTGGCGGCAGAGAGGAGAGGGTCTCCCAGAGTCCCACAACATCGATCAGGCCCACAGCCACCAGGGGAACACTCTCCAAGGTGTGGGACACGTTCATGGCACCCCCTCGTGCAACTTCCATCACTGCGGGGCCCGCTATCAGCAGGAGGGACAAGTATCGGCGGATGTTGCGGGAGTACCTGGCAGAACGTACCCCTGTCCTCCCCGATCCCTCGGCATCCTACACTTACTGGGTCTCCAAGTTGGACACGTGGCTGGAACTGTCCCTGTACGCCTTGGAGGTGCTTGCCTGCCCTGCCGCCAGCGTGCTATCAGAAAGGGTGTTCAGCGCAGCCGGGGGCATTATAACCGATAAGCGCAGCCGCCTGTCAACCGACAGTGCCGACAGGCTGACGCTAATCAAAATGAACAGCAAGTGGATTGACCCGGACTTTGCTTCTCCAACAGTGGAAAGCAGCCAAAAGTGAAGTGCCATCTGTATGAAGTGCCATTTCCTCCTCCACCTC
>ONZH01026675.1:0-84061 GCA_900303285.1 Rhinella marina
TCCTCTTGTTCTGAGCACTGTGGCACATTTTTGTTTTCTCTGCTAAAATTCAGTTTAGTTACAGATATGTGGAAGACAGGTAAGACATCTTAATATTGACAGGAAAGGGGGTGGGCGTACCTACTGAACAGCCTGGGGTCCATGTTACCCTTAATCCATCCGTGGTTACAACTAACTTTTTTTAAGAGTGGAAATCGCAATTTTACCTGCTGTATGTATGTACAACATATACAACAGGTTGACAGTTCAATTGATAACAAGATGCATAACATACTACCAGTTTTATAAACTGCAGTCCCAGCAATGTTATATACCGCATAGTGCGTATAGCGTGTAAGTTATCATATGTTGGATTCAGAAATGGGCGACTCCAATGTAGAATTAGAGAACATTTTAATGGTGCCATTAAAGGGGTTTTTCTCTTTCCCCATATTGATGACCTATTCTCAGGATAGGTAATTAATATTGGATCAGTGGGGGTCTAACTCCCGGTCCCCCGCCGATCAGCTGTATGAAGAGAATGCAGGTCAAGAGCTTTACCTGCTCACTGTGAACATTGCAGCGACAAGAAGGTGTCATTACAGCTCCTCCCTCCCATTCACATGAATGGGACAGGGTAGTTGTAGTTACACTTCATCCTAATCAAGTGAATGGGGATAGAGGAGCTGTAATTACACCTGCTTCAGTTTTTTGATCAGTCATTTCCATCAGTTATTGTGAGCCAAAACCAGGTGCGAGTCAAAAAACACAGAACAGGTGCAGATCTTTTCATTATATCTGATCTCTGTTTAGTGTCCACTCCTGGTTTTGGCTCACAATAACTGATGGAAATAACTGATCAAATAACTCACGTGTGAACAAGCAATCTGTCTGTGACTAAAATCTGTCCAATACATGACACAAATATATGCAATTTTGGTGCAATATGGCACAACTATGGTTTCTACACTTTCGGCTTCTTTCACGCGAACGTTGCGTTTTGCAGATCCACATATTGCAGATCCGCACCAAACACTGATACCGCCGCCCATGTGTTTACCGCCCAATTTTGTGGATCCCGCCACATTGCCGGGGGATATCAGTAGAAATGCCTATTCTTCTTCGCCAATTGCCAGACAAGAATAGGACATGTTCTATTGCTTTTGCGTTGGGCCGTGGCATGGAGTCAACGGATGGCGGACAGCACCAGGGGCGGTGTTCTCCCGTCCTGCATCTTTTGCGGACCCCAAGAAATTCAATGGGTCCAGATGCTGAGCCGTAAAATATGCGGCTCGGATCCCGCATAAACTACGTTCGTGTGAAGAAGCCTTCTTCTGACTTGCTCCAGAAGGGTGTGGGACTAAGTGGAAAGTCTTACACATGCAGTTCTGAAGCCAGTTTTGAAGCCAAAGCAGTTGATAGCAAAGGGGTATGCCATTATATAGTAAAGATTTAAAAGGTTATTTTTATAAGTATGCGTGAAGGAGGCTTTAGACTACAATTACACACGCATGTTTTGCTTTCTTAAGCTAAAACACGGAGTGAATACAAAAGAGAGACAAGTGTTTGCGTCATACTTCATGTGTGATTCGCAACCGTAGAACTGATTGTGACTTGTTTTTAGATTTATAGTAGATCAGTTGTACACTATTCCTAAATGGACCCAGACAAAAAGAATGCAGTCACTTAGACAGGCCTTCATTTCATTGTGTTACTATGGTGCAATTTAGACGCTGGTCTTAATACCCCTTTGTGCTGGAGGTGGCTGCACCTAAGTTATGTAGAGGCGCCAGCTTCTACATAACTTCAGTGTATCCACTACCAGTCAAAATGTATGCTAGCTCCCTTGTTGGTGTAGATTCAGACTAAAACAGACATAGGAAAATGATAAATGAGATGGGCCTGCTGGCCCGCCCATGCCACTTCTGGCATGAGCGGGGAAAAGTCGGCATATGTTGGGCGCAATTAACCTTGCACCTCAGTCTTTTGCCAAAATTTGGCATACATCTGATAATAAATGACCCCCTATGTTCAATACCAGGATGAGGCAGAGACTACAGAGGGCCCCTGTTGAAATAATTTTCCTGGGCCCCCCTCCTCAGTGGGTGACAACTGTGCTGTGCACAGTGCTGTAAATGTTACCAACTACTGGACCTATCTTGCAAGGACTTACAGAGAACTGTCATTAGCATTGACATATAGAGCTGATTAAACATTCTTCTGTGCATCATCCAATCATTTCTAAACTGTCTTTGTCTATGCTCAAAATATTTTATTCATGTAAAAAAACGACTTTGAAAAAGTGTCTGACATCATGACCAGGTACCTCATGGAGTGACTAAGGCATTGTTCTGCCTGAGGGAGTCATGAGTCATCTACCTGCTCTCGAGCCCATCTCGTTCTCCAAAACCACTTCCACAGCATCTCTTTGAATTCCTGATGGTCAGTCCAGTTGAGCTAAATGTCGCACCAGTGCAGAAGACTTGCATGCTCTATGTCAGTCCTGATAACAAGTTCCCTTTAATTATTAGAAATTAAAAATTTTTTAGAATAAATATACAAAATTATATGTTGGAGCAGCTGGATTAAAAAGCAGCCCTGAGATACAAACTTCATCACTCCACATATAATATCACCCACCCCTCCCAATATTCACGTGAATGAGAACCAAGCTTCATCACACCAGCATCAGTAACTACACAGTGGACAGAGCCTTTTGCTTTCACTCCATACACTCTTAGGGGGTTATTTACTATGCTGAAATACGGCCTAAATTAGGCGTATTTCAGGCGCAGATAGCAGCTCAAGGGTTAGGGCAGTTTGATTTGGAGATATTGTAGGTGAGCAACTTTTTCAGGCTATCCTGTACAACTTCTAAAATGCATCATTCGCTTCTCGCTCGAAAGCAGCCAAGTATGTTTGCATGCTAGGAGTTGTAGTTTCACAGCAGCTAGAGTGGCAAATGTTGCTGACCCTTGGATTAGAGGACTTGCTCTCAAATCATAGTATAACAAGTTTTAAAATAAAATAGGCTAAACATGTCTTAATTAAATTAAGGATGAACAGAAGTCTTCATTCCCATCCGCACATATTCTCACCAATGCGTCCACAGCGCATCTTCATAGTAACTATTTATTCCCATAGAAACAAGACTGGCTGCCTGATTCTGCTGAAGAAGAGCTGAACTGACAGAACTTTTCAGCCCTCTCATACCACACATAGTATATAGTACTAGTGTCCAGGACACCAGGGAACACTCTTCTGAATATGTCAGATTTCATAGTCATAGCTCTTTCACAGATATTGCTGCAGCGAAATCAAGTGGCTATGACCTTGACAATGACTTCAAGCATTGCTGGCAAGAAGAGGAATATGTTGTGTCACTAATGTAAGAATCACATCAAGGCTACTTAATAATATGCTGTAGTGTGCTTAAAGGGGTTTTCTGAGTATCTTTGTTGTACATTCTAGCTGCCCATCTTTCCCAGGCTATTTTCAATTTGAGCAGATTATAACTGGATTCTACTTTCTAGATTTTCTTTCCTTCTTGGATAATGGAAACCAGACGGTTCTGTTATGCATACCCATAGACTTCTATTATGACGGATCAAAACTGAATGCCTCTAAAGTTTTCCTTTTTGAATTCCGTCTTACAAATTCCGTTATTTTCCGTTATAACATGGTTTATAACTAGGGATGAGCAAATCGACTTCGGATGCTTCATCCGAAGTCAATTCGCATAAAACTTTGCTTTAATACTGTACGGAGCTGGCATTGTGATGCCACTACTGGCAGTGGAGCAGTACTTTATAGAATTTAGTTACCAAGGGATAGTCAGAGACATCAATGTGAAGCAAAGAGAGGTTAGGCAATATACAAAGTCCGGTAATAGGCCAATGTCTGGGCAAGCAGGGTACAAACATAACCAAGAAAAAAGTCTGAGCTCTGGGCAAACAGCAAAAGAGCAATATGAGAAACAGGCTAAGGTCGGGGCAGGTGGCTAGGCGTCAGAGTAGATTGTCAGGCTGGCATTCAGGACATGGCTAATCAGACAACAAATCTCACCTTTGCTGGTAACTTGAGACTAAGTAACCTAAAGTGCAGGCACTTTCCCACTAGTTATGGTGCGTAACTGCACAGGGCCGACCAGCCATTGGCTGGGGATGGATTTGAACAAATATATATTAACTCTTCAAGAAGCTATAAGTGAGTGTGTACATGTCCTATAGAACAGGCCTGGAAGCCTTTAGACTATATATGCAGGCTGCAGTCTACGGTGAATGCTGGTGACCAGAAGTAATGCCACTAGAAGAAGGGGAGCGGGACCGGAAAAATGAGCAGCTTGTAACAAACTGGATTCAATTTCTTGAAGAAGTTTTCTGAGATTTTTATACGCTGTGCTTGTAAGATACCAGAAGGCCATGGCGCTCACAGGAGCACCGATGCCTTCTCAAACAGCTGATCGGCGGGGGTCCCCAGGTGTTGGACCCTCACTGATTAGATATTTGACACTAGGGCATACTACAAAAGCCATTCTACTGCCATTCCTAAGCAAGGTCTGCATTGGTCATGACTCAATCTTGCAGCTGAATCTTCTTTAGGAGATGGTCCTTAAACTTGCTGAACTTGGGTGTCTTGAAGCCTTGCTCACAGCAATTGAACCTCTCTCCTTGAAATTCTTGATGATCTGATTTAGGTACAATCTTACAAGCAGTAATGTTCTTGCCTGTGAAGCCCTTTTGACGCACAGTGAGGGTGACTGAAAATGTAGCCTTGTAGGTAACCATGGTTAATAGAAGAAGACGATGATTTCAAGCAATCAGCATAACATAGTGATATCAGCTGCATTGTCCTCATTAGCACTTTCTCTTGAGCCAACACGAAGATCACTGAAGCAAGTCACATTTGTGGCAGGGCTGAAATGCAATGGAAAAGGGTTTTTTTGTAACTAAGTTATATTTCATCACAGGTGGCACTCACCAATGGCGTAAAATCTTCTTTATTTGCAACGTGGACGAACAAACACAGGCTAGGGGACGGGCGGCATACAGTGCAGGCACCAACAAGCCATGGTAACAGCCGTTTTGTGCGTCAGCGCTTCCTCTGGCCACGAGTACGCTGAAGTATTCGCTCCAGCTATATACGTAGGGCTGCCTATGTGGCGCTCGCAACTGACGTCACGGGAACTCGGCATATATTTTTGCGAACATTTATGCGAACAAAAGCAATATGCGAATACAATGCGAATAAATATTTTTTCGTACGTACATTCACAGAAAAACCCCAAGGTCATTTTTATCTTTCAGACCTAACGGGCCCATAGCAGCGGAATAATCCGTTTGGCCTCCTCTCAATAGAAGTAAATGTCTATCTCCCCCTTGTGGTGGATTATTGATTACTACAATACCGGCAAACCTTAAGACTGTACTATCTCCTTTATGTTCAGATCGTACATGTTCTATAAGTCGGGGACACCCCCTCCTCGTAATAATGGAGTTTAAATGTTCTCTAAAACGATCGCATAAACTTCTAATGGTTTTGCCAATGTAGAATCTACCACATATACAAAGGATGAGATAGACAACAAATTTGCTTTTGCAGGTAATCAACGTATTAACTTTATGCTCAATACCACCGAAAGACAAAAGCTCCACTGAGGGTTGTATCTACAATAATTACAATTACCGCATTTGCGGTTCCCCTTGGGAACCCAATTTCTGAGCCATGTTTCTGGTTGGGGTTCAGCATAACGGCTTCTAACTAGCCTGTCTTTTATAGTGTGACTTCTCCTATAGGCTATCAAGGATTGAGAACCCTTAATGCCTTCCAATCCCTCATCTCTCTCCACTATATCCCAATTGTCTTTTATGACTTTGCGGATCTTATCTGCCTTTCAGAACACGAGGGTGTTGCAACCCCCGTAGAACAGGCACGTATCATGGCTTCATTCAGCAAGTCTGTTGGATAACCCCTTTTGGTTAATCGTTTTCTAAGATCCCGGGCTTGCTCTCTATAGCTTTCATGGGTACTTTTAATTCTCCTTAGTCTAACAAATTGCCCATAAGGGACAGCCTTTTTTACGCTAAGGGGATGGTAACTTGCGAAATGTAGGAGTGAGTTGCTGGCCATGGCCTTTCGAAAACGGTCACCAACTCATCCCCACGTGCCATTACACTGACGTCTAGAAATTCTAGGCTACTTCCTCCAAAGTTGTGAGTAAATCTCATATTCATCTTGTTTATGCAGTTGAGATACTCTACAAATTGTTCGAATAGTTCTGCTGTTCCAGACCATACTATAAAAATATCATCTATAAAACTGAGATATAATTGAATGTAAGATGCAAAGGGGTTTTGAATTGAGTAAACATATTCATCTTCTAACCCAGCAAGGTATAGTTTTGCAAAAGTACATGCGACCGGTGTACCCATTGCTGTTCCGAACTTTTGCCTATACCACTTGTTCCCAAATTTAAATGTGTTTTGTTTTAATATCAGACCTAGTGCTTCCCTTATAAAATTAATAAAGGTATACTTGCAACTACCTCGATCCCTGCGTTCTGGGGGATGCGAGTGTACAGGCTCTCCACATCCAGGGACACTAGGTGTCGTATGGTAGAAGCACCACATTTTTTGGCGTTTAGAGGACTGGCCTGATTGTCATATTGTATGTATCATTAGGACACATAGAAGTAGTGCCACCCCTATATGAACTCTGGATTCTCTCTCTTATAATAAGTTATATTTCATGGCAAGGAATAATTTTGCAATTTATGGAAATTCATCTGATCACTGTCCAATATAGAGTTATAACAATATATGACAATATAGAGTTACTGCAAATTACCACCATAAAAACCGAGGCACCCAACTTTGTGAAAACCAAAACTTGTGTAAGTATCAAATCTTTTGGCCACCACTGTAAGTAATCACTGTACAGAAATCATTGTAATATCCCAGTCACGCATTTTATAAAGATGTAAGACACTATACATAATTATCTTCTATAAATTAACGGTTACATTTCTTAGATTCCAACTTTGTGTTCAAAAGTAAACAAGTGTTACTGTTTCTGGGGAAACCAGAAGACTGACCTGCATATGACATTATCAAGATAATTGAATCTAGAGTGTTCTGCTGGTTAATTGAGACAGATTGTTCAGCATAAACTTTGTTCCAATCACAATGCACTGTTTTTATGGGATCATTATAATAGTTAAATGGAGATGTCATTGCAAATTTATATTTATGATACAGAGAATAATGCTGTTTGCAGGTACGCATAAATTACACATTTGCCCTTATTCACTACAGGCTAGGCATCTTGATTAAAGCCAACCATTTGTTTCTAGCAACCACGTGAAATATGTGAGAAGTGAAAGCAATTTCCTTGTCTCTGGAGAATGTAAGAAGTCATCTGAGATTTCATGTGTCAAGTTTGTAAAAATAAATGTGGAAGATATTGAACGTTAAGTATTCCTTGGTCCTGTATCTTTTCCAATGTTAGAAATCTTCAAAAATTATTATCATGTAGTTTAATATTTAACAGTCTGTCTAATACATTAACTGAGATGAGATTTATGGATTTTGTAAGACAAATGTGTAATATTTATCAAGCTGCAAAGAGATCTATAGAGCAGCTGGTAAATGGAAAGTATCTGAAACAACATTTAGAGCTTATGTACATGGGCCTTTTAGCAGTCTGTGGGGACCTACTGCACCTCCATATTCCTCTATATTTTATAAGGAGATACACAGACTACAGAAGAGCGAATAAATTCCATTGATTTGGAATTTCTTGGTTCTGCTTTCATCAGATTTAGTTTTCTTTCTTTTTTTGGTAGGAAACCTAATTTTAATATATTTCCCAGAATACCAAAGGTATGCCTATTGGCTTTGAACAGTTCACAAGAGAAAAAGATTTTCCCTTGGTGGTAGGAATAAACTGTTCAATCAGTTCTTTTTTATATAAAGCTAAGTAAATTTACATATGTACGTTTGGGTTTCTGGGAAATATATTCAAGTTAGCCAGTAGAACAAAGATATGCTAATTTTCATGTATTTTTCCCAGAAATAAAGAGCAATGTTGGCTGGACTACAATACTCATCATGAATCATTCTAGGTTGTCTCCCTAATGACAAAGGCCACTCAGCTAGCAATTTTCTCTTGAGACAATTAGTTTTCTTGTCCTTATTGGAAAGAGAACTGGCTTGCATATCTCATACAGAGAAGCATATCTCATACATTAGTACTCTTGGGCACTCTTTCTTATTATATAGAGCACCTAGTATACTTGAGGAGTATTATAGGCCAGGAAACAGTGCTCAGGGTCCCTGGGAAAAAAATATATGCAAATTAGTATTTCTTACTTCTGCTGGCATCACAGAGGCTTTGTGTTCTTTTATTTTTGGAATGCAAGCAAATTTGCATACCTTTGGGTTTCTGGAAAAGATATTCAAATTAGCTTTCCTTCCAAAGGAAAAGAAAGCTAAGCCTGTCTGATTCCAGCAGAAGTAAGAAATGCTAATTTGCATATACTTCTCTCTCTATCTCTCATTGTGTTTTGTGTATGGAGCCTGAAATGTTTTGTAAGCCCTTAATATGAAGCTAGTAAAGACCAACAGGAAAAGTTATGCCAGTAATTCATACATGTTACTGCACAACTGTTAATTTTTTTTTTGCTCAATTTAACAATTTAGAAAAAATAAAATGTGGCATATACAAATCTACATTATGTTCAATATTTAGTAATGTCTCTATGGGATTAATACTAGCTAGCAAAGGTTTTCCATAGACAGATAACAGTTCTATAGTTGCTGTGCATACACATAGCAATAATACTTAAAAAGGGAATGTGTCATCAGAAAATTACCTATTGTTTAAATCACGTTTTTATGTTTAATATATTTTTAAATAATTTTTGGTGGTTATTTTTAATGTTCCATGTCAATATCTATATTTATACAAAAACCACAAAGCCTGCAGTTTTCACATTGGCCACTAAGCCCAATAATAGGTGCCACTTCTTGGTATGTACAGGCCGCTTTACTGTAGTTAATGCTTATCTGTCATTCTAATCCTGCCTAAAATATCACCCCGTTTATAGATGAGAGGACCCACCATTCAAAATGTCAAAGCTTTTCTATTCTTTCCCTGTACAATGACCTCTTTACAGGTCACACAGCATGCCTAGAAAACTCTCCCAGACAAGTCAGTGAGGTCCCATCTTGTCCACTAGTAGACTAGACACTTGTAGACTAGACCGCAGCGAATCAATGGATGTCGTATATCTGGACTTCTCCAAAGCATTTGACACTGTACCACATAAAAGGTTAGTATATAAGATGAGAATGCTTGGCCTGGGAGAAAATGTCTGTATGTGGGTAAGTAACTGGCTCAGTGATAGAAAACAGAGGGTGGTTATTAACGGTACATACTCAGATTGGGTCACTGTCACTAGTGGGGTACCACAGGGGTCAGTATTGGGCCCTATTCTCTTCAATATATTTATTAATGATCTTGTAGAAGGCTTGCACAGTAAAATATCAATTTTTGCAGATGACACTAAACTGTGTAAAGTAATTAACACAGAAGAGGACAGTACACTGCTACAGATGGATCTGGATAGACTGGAGGCTTGGGCAGAGAAGTGGCAGATGAGGTTTAACACTGACAAATGTAAAGTTATGCATATGGGAAGGAATAATGCAAGTCACCAGTACATACTAAATGGTAAAATATTGGGTAACTCTGACATAGAAAAGGACCTAGGAATTTTAGTGAACAGAAATCTAAGCTGCAGAAACCAGTGTCAGACAGCTGCTGCCAAGGCCAATAAGATAATGGGCTGCATCAAAAGAGGCATAGATGCCCGTGATGAGAACATAGTCCTGCCACTTTACAAATCACTAGTCAGACCACACATGGAGTACTGTGTACAGTTCTGGGCTCCTGTGAACAAGGCAGACATAGCAGAGCTGGAGAGGGTTCAGAGGAGGGCAACTAAAGTAATAACTGGAATGGGTGGACTACAGTACCCAGAAAGATTATCAAAATTAGGCTTATTCACTTTAGAAAACGACTGAGGGGAGATCTAATAACTATGTATAAATATATCAGAGGTCAGTACAGAGATCTCTCCCATGATCTATTTATCCCCAGGACTGTGACTGTGACGAGGGGCCATCCTCTGCGTCTGGAGGAAAGAAGGTTTGTACACAAACATAGAAGAGGATTCTTTACGGTAAGAGCAGTGAAACTATGGAACTCTCTGCCTCAGGAGGTGGTGATGGTAAGTTCACTAAGAGAGTTCAAGAAGGGCCTGGATGTATTTTTGGAGGGTAATAATATTACAGGTTATAGTTACTAGAGAGGGGTTGTTGATCCAGGGAGTAATTCTGATTGCCTGATTAGAGTCGGGAAGGAATTTTTTTCCCTAAAGTGGGGAAAACTGGCTTCTACCTCACAGGGTTTTTTTGCTTTCCTCTGGATCAACTTGTAGGAAAATAGGCCAAACTGGATGGACAGATGTCTTTTTTTCGGCCTTATAAACTATGTTACTATGTAGGAAATAGAATAAAAAAAACTGCAATCACAAAAATAAAAACAAATGAGAAAAAAAAGATATGTGCTGCTTTCTAGTTTTAACTGCCAGACAACATTTTTTGTGACACATTTCCTTTATTCCACTATGTTATATTAATTTAATAGATAAATTGTTATATTAATTTAATAGATCATAAAAATGGATATAGTGTGAACAGTTCTGACATTAACATGTATAGTATGGCACCACCTGGTGTTCAAAGTGTATAACAATGTGCACATCCATCTACCAAGCTGTGAGCTGCTGGTCACACATGCTTAATCACTCTGCATGCAGCCAAGTCTCTGCATAGAAGCTATTTCTATTAGTTACTCTGTGGTTATTGCTATCAACTGTATACTGCATACACAATGGCACCCATATATCATATAATATTTTCATGGTATGCTGGTAATTGCGCAGTAATTAAAGTTGTAGGTTGTACTGCCGTAGCACTGTTTTTAAACTATCAATTCTGCATATTATACGTCCTAAATATACACCATTGCAATACATTATGAATTCAGCAATGGTTAACAGTGCAGCAAACTATACATACCGTATACTTTGTACACAATGATATTGTACACAAGTTCAGCGACATGCTTTTTCAAGACTCTAGGCTAGATTTATTTTTTAGTGGCAACTGTAAAGTTTGGTGGAGGAGAAATCATGCTATGAGGCTATTTTTCAGGGGTTGGCCTAGGTCTCTACTACCGCTGTCGTCACTACCCACGTGTTGGCACGCTTCCTGGGAACCAAGCCTCATTCCCAGGTGGCGTCCTGCTTAAATAGCCAGGTGGATAAACGCTATTCACCCCAGGCTATACGTCGCCCGCGGTTCCCGTTTGACCCCTGGCTATGGTGGAATCTGGACTACACATCTGTCCTTATTCCCTCTTATTTACTCCAGGGATTTGATTGGAGTTGATGCCCTACCTCGTGTTCACCCTTTATTTTTGTGCAACTATTGTAGTATCTGTGAAACTGGTTGCCATTTATTTAAACTGTTTTTTGCCCTTCCTCCCTGCTCATCTTTCCCCTGATGAGCCTAATGCAGGTGAAACATGCGTGTAGGGAAAGTTGAAGTTTAGGGCCTAATAGGGTGTATTATTTGAGGGTAAGGTTCCGGATTGGGGTCGTCCCTTTCAGGGCGGGTGCACCGTGGTTAGGCTTTAGGGCCAGCTTAGCACCCCCTGTAGGGACATATTAGGGATAGCCTCCCCCACACCGTCCGATTGTCTGTACCAGGGATAATTCTTGTGCCTTTCCTGAACATCTGGACTACGTACACAAAAAAAACCTTCCGCTGGTTTGGTAGGACAAACGGTTTTATCTCTGGGTGCGGCTGTGCACCGTTTTTTCCTTTACCACTCCAATTTATGTTTTGCATTACATTGTGTTATTTGTATTTATAAAGGGTCTGTTTTTAATATATTAGTAAAGGTTATGTTTTATATTTTCTTTAGGTGATAGCTCATATAGTCTTTCTGCTTAAAGCCATGGCAGAACTTAATCTTTTGAATTGCATTTTGTGACATGTGGTCATTAAACTTCGTACGGTATAGTAATTGAATGCTGAGGGGAAAATGAGTGATCCACTGCATTTAAGAGCTGAGCTGTTTTTTTCTTTTATTACTTTTAAAGAAATGCTTTACAAATCTCTAAAGTCTTAGTCACATCAAGACAGTATATAAAAAAATA
The DNA here is from genome assembly GCA_900303285.1 of Rhinella marina. NCBI lineage: Eukaryota > Metazoa > Chordata > Amphibia > Anura > Bufonidae > Rhinella > Rhinella marina. The sequence goes on from ONZH01026675.1 coordinate 12,269, forward strand.
TAAGAAGAAATACAAAAGAAACTCCCCTCCTTCTCTCTACTCATCCTGTGACCTATTAAATCCTCTCTTATAGGCTACTTTCACACGAACGTTGTGTTTTGTGGTCCATAAATTGCATATGGACGTCATCCGTTTTTTTTGCGGATCCACTGTAACAATGCCTATCCTTATCCGCAAAATGGACAAGAATAGGACATGTTCTATTTTTTTTTCCGGGGCTACGGAACGGACTTACCGATGTGGATAGCACACAGTGTGCTGTCAGTAGTTTTTGCGGCCCCATAGAAATTAATGGGTCCGCATTTTATCAGCAAAAAATGCGGATCAGAGCCTGCAAAATATACTGTCGTGTGAAAGAAGCCTTAGACTTGTGTTTATGCACATTGCAGCCAATTTGAGGAGGAAAAGCTGCAGGGGGACGGGGAGAAAGCAGCAGCCTGGACCAGTGATGCAAGTCTCAGACTACCTGGCAGTCTATGTAGCCACTGCAGATCACTTGTAGTCACAAATCACAGCTGCACAAATGGATCCAAAGTAAAAATCCAAAGAGCAAGCACTATTGAGAATACATAGCAGGAAAGCTTATTTTACGATAATTGACGTTTAAGTGGAAAACATTTATGTTTTCATAGAAATTGAAGTTTCCAAAAGGTTTGTACATACAGTACCTTTAAAAAAGGAGTTGTTTCACTTGCCTGATCGTTCGATTCTCTGCTGGTCCCTGGACACTGTTTCAGAGCTGGAGGAGGTGGGGCCTCTTCCCTTGTCTGATTGCACAAGAGTGCACACTCCCATGGTCCCAAGGCTGCAAGTTCATTACTGTACTGAACTTGGCACAGCAGACCGTTTGACCTGAAGCTTTCACAAGATGAAAGCAGACATCTGTGTTACAGGTCCTGGGATATTTATGCAAGCCCTGAACCTGTAATACTTTATTCTCCAGTGGCATAGCTGTATAGAACAGCTCCAAGGCTGTAGCGTATGCCCTAGGGCAGTTCTGTAGGAGAACGTAGTCGGCTGCAGGAGCTTAGAAAAGAAGAAAAATGAGGTGGCAAGGGACAGGAGATCATTCGCACGCACCGGCCCATATGTGCACTTGCTCCCTTGATTGCTGTTGACCAGAAAGGCTGGCCGCTTTACTTGTAGTACGCAAGCACAGCCACCGCTGCTACATTGCAGTGGTGGCCGTAACCCATAGAGATAAGCTTTGTATAAAAGCATGGAAAATAGAATGCGATGGATGGGTACCACAAGCATTATTGGAAACTGGTATACATTAGTAAGTGACTTAAAATAACATGATACACATCATAAAAGGGACATGAAGTGAGACAACCCCTTTAAATTTATTTTATTGGGATTTTATGAGCTAGACCAACAGAAAGTAGCAAAGTAGCAAGTATGTGTGAAGTGAAAAGAAAATAATACATGGTTTTCAAAATGTTTAATAAATAAAAATCAGAAAAGTATGGCATGCATTCGTATTCAGCCCCCTGTACTCTGGTAATACATAATAATAAAATCCAGTGTGACCAATTGCCTTCAAAAGTCACCTAATTAGTAAATAGAGTCTACCTGTGTGTGATTTATTCTCAGTATAACTACAGATTTTCTGTGAAGGTCTCAGAGGTTTGTTAGAGAACATTAGTGATCAAACAGCATCATGAAAACCAAGGAACACACCAGTCAGGTAAGGGATAAAGTTGTGGAGACGTGTAAAGCAGGGTTAGGTTATAAAAAAAATATCCCAAGCTCTGAACATCTCACGGAGCCCTGTTCAATCCATCATCCAAAAATGGAAGGAGCATGGCACAACTTCAAACTTAACAAGACATGGCCGTCCACCTAAACTGACAGCCCAGGCAAGGAGAGCACTAATTAGAGTATCAACCAAGAGGTCCATGGTCCCTCTGGAGGAGTTGCAAAGATTTACAGCTTAGGTGGGAGAATCTGTCCACAGGACAACTCAAGTACTCCATAAATCTGGCCTTTATGGAAGAGTGGCAAGAAGAAATCCATTTTAAAAGCAAGCTTATGAGCAAGCTATTTTGCAAAGAAGAATGGTCCTCTAGATATGCAAACTTGGCAGCGACGTACCTCAAAAGACTTGCAGCTGTAATTGCAGCGAAAGGTGGTCCTACAAAGTGTTTACTCAAGGGGGTTGAATACAAATGCACGCCACACTTTCCAGATTTTTATTTATTAAAATTTTTCAAAATCATGTATCATTGTCTTTTCACTTCACACATACTTCCTACTTTGTGTTGGTCTATCAGATAAAATCCAAATCAAATACATTTAAGTTTGTGGGTGTACCATAAAAAAATGTGGAAAAGGGGAATGAATATTTTTTCAAGGCACTGTAGTTGCTACACTTGAGAATGTTTCTGATTCCTTGGCTGGCAATGGTGACAACTGTTGAAGCACTGACCAGTGTCGGTTTTTAAATTGCCTGGATGGATAGCAAAACTGTGCTTAGGATGGAGCAGATACTTATGGACTTAATAGGGAAAATAGAGAGGCGTGGCACACTGGGATGATTTGTATTACGCTCAGTATTGGAATCATCCATTCATTGTATTTATTGGCTATGCTACAGTAGTTCTTCAATCTAGGCTGATTTGCTTAAAAGAGTTGCACAGGGGTTTTATATTGATTACCTATTCAACACCCGGCACCTCTCCCTGATCAACTGAAGAGGAGGCAGCGCTCCATGCGAGCACTGCTTCCTCTTCATTACACTGTCCGTCGTCTCAGAAGTGATTATATATGTGTATAGGTGATCAATATAAAGCCCCTGTTCAACCCTTTTAAGAGCTTCATGGATATAGCTCATTGACATACCACTCTTATTCACATGTTGCAAAGAAAACCATTAGCATAAACTGACTTGTGCTGCAGGTATTAAATCTGTAGCATATGATTTTTTTGCATTTGGTTTTACACGTCTTTCAAGTTGGCGATGTCCACAAATAGCAAGTCTGCTACTGACTTTCTACAGTTGAAATTTCGTAGCAATTTGACTGAAAGCCGCCTCCATTAATGGGCTGGTTTTTGTGGTGGCATTGGTGAAATCAGTGCAGATCTTCCACAGCTTTCAACCTTTACATAGCATATCATTATTTAAACCAGTGATGCCCAACCTGCGACCCTCCAGCTGTTGTAAAACTACAAATCCCACCATGCCCTGCTGTAGGCTGATAGCTGTAGGCTGTCCAGGCATGTTGGAAGTTGTAGTTTTGCAACAGCTGGAGGGCCACAGGTTGGGCATCACTGATTTAAACAATTTCTTTCCGGATTTATTTTCATATTTTCTGAACTGAATCTGACTGTTTTCGACAATTTAATGTACCTTTTGTACATTATATTACAGAGTGTGATACATTTAGCTTTCAATACATCAGCTACAAATTGCTTTTCAAACTTCATGTTATTCAAGGTTATAGACGTGAAGGGTGAAGTGTAGAAATGAAAAGGTACAAGACTGGAATTGGATAGCAGCAAATGCTCCAATTGGTACAAGGAGAAAGAAATTATTGTACATTCTTTCACTTTCACCTCTAACATATGGAACTATTATAGTGCAGAACAGAAAATGATATCCACAGCACAGTATATAACCATATGGCCACCAAAAAGCTTTACAGTTATACTACTTGTGGTGACAGAGGTATCCAGCTATCAAAATTATATTTAGTAGTAGGCACATCTCCCTTTACATTCTAGAATTGGGTCATCACCTTGTCCATGTCCCCTTCCCAAAGCCAGGTCAGGAGATTATAACCATACAATCAGTAAGATGGAACCACTTCACAGAGACCCCCATCATAAAACGTGAAGATAGTGTGAGGGTCTTACACAAACCTTTCACAGACCAGAACCATTAGAGGGGTCAGGAAAAAGCTAGCATCCTCTCTAGCCGAGGTTACACATCAAACCTCTTGCAATATACATCAAAGAAATACGTGGCCTAATCCATATTTGGGCCACGTGCTTCCTCCTGAGAACTCAGGCCATGTATATGCTTCTATGGTATCAAAATCAAATCGATCCCAGCTCAGTAACAAGGAGAAATTAAGTAACTCCGGCCATCTTGTCATTGCCTCCACCATGTTTGATACGCAAGTGTGCGGGACATTAGAACGGAGTAGATGGAGGTAATATGAAGTCGCTAGGATGCATGCCCGAAAAGATTTTTTAATACAAAGATTTTGAGACAGACCTGGTGTGCAGCAGAGGTCATAAACACTCGGAAAAGATCATTACCATACTCACTGGCCTCCTCTTGCATCACAGGCCAGGGGGTGGGGGTTGTTGTGGGGTAACCTGCAGATTTTTAACACGTGTCCAGGATAGCAAGCTGCCATTTCTTTGGGGATCACTAGCTTGATTGACTGACCGATATTTCTGCTTCCCCAAGCAAACAGACTTATCCATCATGTAACGTATTAAGTTCTGTTTTTATCCATTTTATTTTCTGAACTGTTATTTTGCACTGTATGTATATGTCTGTATATTTTCTATGATAACCTTATTGTACGCACTGTCCTTTTTGTATATTAAAACTTCACATTAATAGATGCCTTCTTGTGTTTTAACAAGTCCGTGACCTTAGAAGAAGCATTACCTATATTGCTTTATTAACCTGGGAATGCTAGCAGTTGTATAATGTACTTGGGCATTATTTTAGGCAAGGTGTCTCGTCAGTCTCAGATGACGAAAGGTAAAAATTACTTAGTTTTGTTGATGTAGAGCTAACAGAGGGAGGTCCCGCGTGCTCCTGCAGGCTCCCATCCTGAATCTAAGTTGGCGATCCTGACACTACTGAACTATGGCTTTCTCTATATACAAAACGCATATAAATTGTTATTAAACTGTATGGTTGTTCAATGATTTGTGCTAACATTTTGTAATCGGAACATCTGCATAGACTTTGTTCCACTTGTATTTTTATAGGTTTCCTCTAGGTACTTCAGTTTCTTCTTTTACACCAGAAACATACAGTACTGATAGATTAATTTACAATTTGGTTTGTGAACACCAACGGTGACAGATATGAATAATGATAATCTCTTTAAAGGGGTTATCCCATGAATAGTGTAAGAAATGAAAATCAGACATCATATAGTAAATGACAATCTCTTTCTAACAAAGCTAGAACCAGCTCTGTACCTCACATGGATCCAGAGATCTCCACATTCATTGCTCTGCTCGATTTATATCAAGCTGAAAGCTCAAGGGGAGTGTCTTATCTGCTGCAGCTCACAGGGCGTGTCCATGCTCTTTCTATCACAGCTCAGGAGGCAGTTGAAGGATGAAACTGAGCATGTGCGGCCATCTTATTGAGCCGGTCAAAGAAAGAAGAAATTAAGTGACACTATACAGATACATGTTATTGAATAACAAGTACCAAATTAACATTCATGGCGCCTACCTATCTACGTAGTGCACCATTCATTCACTTAATATTAAAACAGCCATGATATGTAAATAACATAGAGCATCACAGCATGCTAGATTAATTCCTTCACTGCTCCTCTTCAGACTCAGATCTGCCTCAGCAAATGTTTGAATGAGCATTCATTTTCTGTATATCTATAGGGACCAAGAAACAGAGACCAGCGATGACCTGGGGAGAGAAGGGGGATTGGTGGCAATATGACTATTTTTTTGTTTTTTTTATTCTGCTGTGTGCCTTTTCATAAAATGATAGGTCAGACAACCCCTTTAATATGAAGTCGCTAGGGTGCATCCCCGAAAAGATTTTTTAATACAAAGATTTTGAGGCAGACCTGGTGTGCAGCAGAGGTCGTAAACACTCGGAAAAGGTCATTACCATACTCACTGGCCCCCTCTGTGTGTCTATAGGGAGTAGGGACCAAGAAACAGAGACCAGCGATGACCTATGGAGGGACTGTATTGGTGGCAATATGACTATTTTTTGTTTTTTATTCTGCTGTGCGCCTTTTCATTGAATGATAGGTCAGACAACTCCTTTAAATGGGCTTTTATCTAGTGATTAGATAATACACTTCATATACAGTATTATGTCTACCAGCAGCACAGTAAGCCTTTTCTCATTCTTACATGCCAAAAACAAATTCACAGCTGCACACTTCTGCTGATAGCCATGGGGCATAGTTGTCAACTATGCATGCCAGAGAGTCCTGACAAATTCTAGCTGTATTGGGCTTATAATGAGTGGGGCTAACATATAACCTTGCCTATATGTGGTTTCATTGTGTGGGGGTAGGGCGTTTCCAAGGGTGGGACTTAGATGACCTGATTTTACCAACTAAAATGTTGGTAAGTATGTTGGGGCATGGTATGGTTTGTAAATCACCTTGCTGGAAACCTCATCTGTGACTTTGTTAACACTCTCTACTGGTACTATTTACCTAATATACATTTTGTTTGTGCTTTATTTAGTAGCCTTCTCACGTTTTATGGTAATTCTATCCAGTATATTGTAGCATTTGTGATTTCCTTTTTTTTCCTTACTATGTATGCAATTAATTAAATGTTTTTAAAAGTGCCCACTTTTTTACTGTTGGATTCTTTATTTTTCTGGAGTCAGTTCTCAAGGCTGTTGTCTTGAATATGCCCTGGTTGGATAAGCATAATCCTGTAACTGATTGCTGTTGAGGAATATATCACGGTGGAACACTGAGGGTTCTATTTCTTATTTTTTACTGCCTTTAAATCTGTGTTGCCTAGGGATTGGCCAATAGGCATTAACCCTAATTCTTGTATACCTAAAGGTAGAATTTATAATCTTTCTGGCCCTGACAGAGCAGTGCTAACAGAATATAATGTGGAGAGTCTACGCATGGGTTTTATTAGGCTTGTAGGAAGCACACTGGTCTGTAATTTATATGTATCATGGGCTATGCTTTGTAATATCTTATTGTATTTTTGTTTCATATGGTTGCCCTCTATATCCTGTTGTTTTTGGCCTATGTGGTAATGGTACTAACTTCTTGGCAAGTTGCACTATACACTTTATTTATTTATGTACATATCGTCATGATATTTAAAGGGGTTCTGCAGTTCTGTCGGATGTCTGCTGGGTGTCGGACCACCGCCGATAAGCTCTGTTCACTTGAATGGAGCTTAGCCCCGCACAGGCCAGTGATACTAGTCGTGATGTCACTGGGCCTGCGGTAAACACAGAGAAGGCCGCGGCGCTCCTGCAGCGCCGCTGCCTTCTCAAACAGCTGATCAGCAGGGATCCTGGTTGTCGGACCGCCGCCGATCAGATGCTGATGATCTATCCAGGGGATAGATCATCAGTTTTACAGAACTACAGAACCCCTTTAATGAGAGGTTGGAAGGCCGTACTATGATGATTTAATGCCCAAATAAAATGCAGTTACTAACTACAGGACCAATGTTACTTCTTTTTTTTGTTGTATGTGTATGCCGCAGTTGTGATTAATTTTAATATTATTGATATGTATTAATAAAGATTTTGATTATTTGTATCAATTATTTAGTGTGGTGGTTTTGGCTTTATTGGTTTAGGCTTGTTGGAGCAGAATTTTTCAATGTAAAAAAAAACCAATATCCATTGTCCTTAATTGCAGATTTGTTCAGTCTCGTTTTGGAGAAGGTGGCAAATGAAAATCTACATTTAACATTCAGAAGGGCATTATGAATACCTAATGATGCCCTTTGGTTTAAAGGGGTTCTGTAGTTTTATAAAACTGATGATCTATCCTCCAGATAGATCATCAGCCTCTGATCAGCGGCGGTCTGACATCCGGGACCCCCGCCGATCAGCTGTTTGAGAAGGCAGCGGTGCTGCAGGAGCGGCGCAGCCTTGAATGGAACTTAGCCCCGCCCAGGCCAGTGATACTAGTCGTGACATCACTGGCCTGCGGTAAACACCGAGAAGGCCGCGGCGCTCCTGCAGCGCCGCTGCCTTCTCAAACAACTGATCGGTGGGGGTCCCTGGTGTCGGACCGCCGCCGATCAGAGGCTGATGATCTATCCAGAAGATAGATCATCAGTTTTAAAGAACTACAGAACCCCTTTAAGTAATCCTCACCTTCTCCCCACCAGACCTCCACCCCCTCCCCTTGGCTGTTTTCAATTGTTTTAAACTATATTTTGAAGAATTTTGTTGGATGTTTTGTTGTCATATGTCTGGATAATATCTTGAATTATCCATTCTATTTGTGAATTATACAATTTCAGTATTTCAAAAGTTATTCACTAAATTTGAGGTATGTGTTTTTAAAGGTATAATAGGTTAATTTTTGGTTATGTGCATTCAGTAAAAGATTTTTGGATGGACCTGGCTAGGTCCAAGCCATCAGTGATTGGGTCCAACTAATAACTTTAAAGGTATTACAGAGTTGTCATGGGATCGCTAAGTATTACCGAACACGTAAAGGGTATTCATGGAATTCACAGCAGGGAACAATTTGTGAACACTGATTGTCCCTTAGATTCTGCTAACCACAGTGGTCAGCTCAAAGGCTGACTGTGGAATCTCAGATTTTAGGCTAGTTTCATATCTGTGGCAGAGAACAGCCTTCCAGAGTTCTCCAGATCCAGCATTGCCAGATACTGCCACCTGCCTGACTATATAAATTAACCTGAAAATATAAATTAACAGTATTTTCAATATATCAAGTTATTTATCATTATCATAATTAAAAGTGTTTTAGGCTTTAAAAAGAAAATAATAGTGGTAAAATATTTTTAAAACAATGGAAACTGACATGTTTTTAAATATGCAGATAGGAATACCGAAGTTATTCACCAAAGTCTTGCGCGACCTCGTGGCGATACAACTTTGCATACATGGAGCCAATACATTTTGATGCTGTACAGAAACATTAAAAACAAAGGGGGGCATTTATCAAACTGATATAAAGTAGAACTGGCTTAGATGCCCATTGCAATCAATCAGGTTCCATATTTCATTTTTGACAGCTCCTTTTGAAAATGAAAGGTGGAGAACTTAGCCAGTTCTGCTTTACACCAGTTTGATAAATCTCCCCAAAGTTTTTTAACAAATCGACTTCAGATCTATGATCCGAAGATCGATTAGCTCATCCCTAGTAAGGTTGACATGTCACTACCTCAAGAAACCCCTTTACATGTTAGGTATAAAGTCATAGAGACACTGGAATAAATTTGTATGACATAATTTCATCAGAAATCTCTATATCTCTCTAAAATCTGTATTGAAACTCCTGAAGTCAAACTAGTGATTTTCAAATATACTTTTCTTAAAACTGCTAAATGAAAAATGTGCTGAATCCGAACTATGTGAGAAGTTATCAGCTCACATCTCTTGATGTATGCCTGCAGTTTATATTTTAAATGGAAAAAAGATGAAATCGTTGATGTCTGTACGTATCAATGTGATAGCTTCCTACTGTCACTGACTTTACTTGAACTGGTTTAATCTTTCTACATTAAATTAATGCATTACATTTAGAAATAGATTGAAAGATCATGGCACCAGACGTTGGTGCACATCACCTATTTAGCTTCAGTAATGAATTCTTTACCTACTTTTGTTCTACAGCCATAATATAGGAATAGGATTTCTTCCTCCATCTGTGAATTGCAGTTCCTAGGCAACCTTGCCATGAGCATACACTTTCAATTAGAAAGAAGTCTGTGATAAAAATGAATGATTTCTATTGGCCATGGTATCATTATCATTATTACTGTTGCTATTTACTTGTTTTGTTTTCAGTTTGGTTTTTGTGATAGTTGGTTAATTTAAACTGCTTTCAACAGTATATGTATGGTTAACCTCTGAAGGGGTTAACCCATGACTAAAGTAAAAAATGAAAATCAGACATAATTTAGTACATGACAATTAGAGCTTCGTAGATTTGTATCGAATCCTCCATTTTTCCTATCCGGAATCCGGATTTTGTCAGATTTGCTTCGTATTATTCGTAAAAGTTCTTAAAATTGTGAACACTAACGCTACGTACGCTACGTACCTTACATGCGCAAAGTACACATTCTTCTTGCCTCGGGCCCCCCGAAGCGGGAAAGTGATGATACGCCCCCTCAAGAGTGGGAAAGTGAAGATACGCCCACCTCAGAAGCGGGAAAAACCAGCCTGGCCCACCTGGAACTAACTATTTGTCCATATAGGGAGTGAAGACTCCTCCCTCATTACTCTGCCCTCCACTCCAGTTCAAGCCAGCGCTAAACAAGATCCAGAGTCAGACCACAGCAAACAGCATGGAGAAAGAACTGCGACCCAAGTGGGGAGAGATGGTCTTTGGGGACGAATACCCCCAAGCCACCGCCCGCTCCAGAGATCAGAGTGGCACAACTGTGCAAGAGGGTCTCACCGGCTCCTTACTCCATATTTGCCTTGCTGGCTGCTGCGGCTCGAGCAGCGGAGGTGGCTGGAGCGTCCACTTCGCCTCCCAGGAGAAGAATAACACCTTCCATTCGGCAGAACCTGATTGTGCCAGCATCAGTGATGGTCCACACGCAGACCCTATGGGACTACAAGAATGCAGTGGAAGACTGGGTCATCCAGGTACTGGACCATCCAAGGCTGGGAGACCCTACACTGGAGCGGCGAAAGGGAACCGTCCTGTGGTTTTCTGTGGAGCGAGGCTCTGGCTTCCTGGTGGATGACGAGGATGGCAAGGAGTACTTTGTCGGCCGCAGGTCAGTGAAACGGCCGTACCTGCCCCAACCCTGTCACAGCCTGTACGTGGGGGATCAGGTGGAATACACCCCCATGGCATCCCTGAAAGGCCCCGTTGCTACTAGGGTAATGTTATTATCAAAGCCCCTGGTACCTGCATCACCACCTGAAGTTTGGCCGAGGAACCACCAGGCGAAGTACCGGTGCACTGCCTTCAGGAGTCACCAGATGGCACCCTCAGTTTCAGGGAGAAGCCACAACCGGAACCTCTGACCCCTGAACTCCCAGTGCCACCACCATCACGGTCCTTTCAGCTGGGTCAGCTGACGACTTCATCGTTTACGTTCCAGTCCACGTTGATCCACCAGTACCAACTACCCTGGAAGATGAAGCCAGCAGCAGCCAAGGGAGCTGGGGCTTCTTTCCTGGGTGCAACCTTGCCTCAAATGCTGCAGCCAGAAGTCCTTACCCCTGCTGTCCCGGCAAGAGAATCCGGAAAAGTAAAGGCGCAAGTGGCTGCAGCGCTCACCAACGTGACCACCACCCGGACCCGGACAAGTCCGACTGGAAGAAGAGGGTAGTGGAGTTTCACCACAGCAGCAAGCTTGGCCTACAGGAGGCAGGAGCCTCCTCTGATCTCATTCAGCAGTAGCTCAAGCGAGGCGGACTTCAGGTCCCTCATCTGAAAAACCCTATTACTGGCTGATTTAAAGGACACCTCAGGAGGACCTATGGGAGCTACACCATGGACTGCACCTGACGGGTGAGAGCTAGTTGGCACTTGTTTTGTTTAGTTTGTATTGCCCCCTGTTTGACTCTCACCCAGATGGACATGGCTTGTCAGGACCCCCCCATTTTTTTGCAGAAAATTCCCAGTTGCGCCTATTTTCCTTTCTCCCCCCTTCTCTGGTTATTTCGGAGCCCCATTTGCCAAGAGGGTTTTCTATTTGTTGCTATTTTATATTATCCATGTGGATTACATGTTACCTGTTTGGATTACAAAATTACCTCACATGGATTACAATTGAATTTTGGACTGTGTTCCAGTGTTTTGTCATGCCAAGGAGCCACAAGGAGAGACTCAAATGTATATATGAGCCTTTTATGCTTGCAAATGTGAAATTTCACTAAAATGTTTGCATAATTATGTCAATAGATTATATTCATTCATTTGCATTAGTGCCTTGTTTGGAGGAGAGAAATGGTGGTGGCAACTGGAACAAAGGCATGAGTGATGAGTGGTCTGAGGGGTCTGCTTAAAGAAGGTACGCTGGTCCATTAAGACAGTAGCAATAACACATGGATAGCCAGAGTGGTGATTTGCATCAAGGCCTGAGAGTAATCATGGTGGGATAGGGTAGTAAGCAGGTGATAGACACCTATTATTGGTGCAACTCTGTGAATTATGTTTAGGTGGGGCAGGCTGTTGCACATGGTAGCCTCACAGAAACCCACAGTGGCACAATAGGGTAGCAAAAGCCAATAGTTCCTTTGGCACAACCCAATTCTGTTAGAACCTCAGATGTGCTGTGATGTCCCAGGATCCAGTTTAACTCCTTGACGATGCAAGAACAGAATACTCATCCTAAACTGCAGGTCCTTCCTTCATTAGGACAAGCATTCTCGTCCTGCAGCTAGCCCCAGCGCCGTCATGATCAGTTGCAGGGGCCTGGCTGTTGCTGAAAAAAAAAAAAAAGTTTCAAGTTAAAAAAAACACAGTTTCCCATATTTAAGTCATGTACAATATGTTATATGATCTGCCCTGTCAGATGAACACCGTCAAAAGACAAAAAACAAAACTGTACTAAAAGCCATTTTTTTGTCACATTGCCTTCCAAAAAGTATAATAGCAAGTAATCAAAAAGTACCATGTACCCCAAAATGGCACCAATGAAAATGTCAACTCATTCCATAAAAAACATTTCCCTAAACAAGATGATTCGGGGTTTCCACTCTATAGGTACCACAGGATCTTTTCGAATGTGGCATGGCATCTGAAAACCATTCCAGCAAAATCTAACCTCCAAAAACCATATGGCACGCCTTCCTTTTCTGATCCCTGCTGTGTGCCCAAACAGCAGGTTATGACCACATATAGGGTATTGCCTTATTCAGGAGAAAATCACTAACAAAATTTGGGATGTTTTTTTTCCTGTTATTTCTTGTGAAAATGAAAAATGGAGGGCTTACTCAACATTTTATTGGAGGAAATTAAATTTTTATTTTTCACAGCCACGTGTTTCTAAATTCTATGAAACTCCTGTGGGGTCAAAATGGTCAATAATGGCCCTTCAATAAATTCCTTGAGGGTTGTAGTTTTAAAATGGGGTCACTTTTTTTAGAGTTTCCATTATAGCGGTTCCTTAAGGCAGTGGTCCCCAACCACCGGTCCGCAGCCCAGGACCGGGCCCTGAATGGATGTTTGCCAGGTCGCAGCAATCAGGGCCCTGGTCACAAGTGGGGGGTGGCAACAGAAGACAGGGAGATGAGCGCTTCCACAATGGCCGTCCTCAGTACAGCGATACAAATTCCTATGCTGCGGCGGGGCAGGGGATGGGGAGGCGTTTCCCCTGCCCATTCCTCTCATAGGCTACAGGTACGCCACCTGAGCCGTACAGCGCAGGACACAGGCCTAGAAGAGGCCTGCATCGCATTGCTGAAGGAGGCATGGAGGTAAGTATAAGTGTTTTTTTTTTCTAGTACAATACAGGTGAGGAGCGCTGTGGGGGCACTGGGGGGCACTTCCTACTGGCACATGATATGGGGAGCACTGTCGGGGCATCTATGTGGGCACTTCTTACTGGCACATTATTGGGGAACACTGTGGGGGCATCTATGTAGGCACTTCTTACTGGTAGATTATTGGGGGACACTGTGGAGGCATCTATGTGGGCACTTCTTATTGGTACATTATTGGGGGGCAGTGTGGGGACATCTATGTGGGCACTTTGTACTGGCACATTATTGGGGGTACTATGGGGGCATCTACTGAGGCCACAAAGAAGGGGTAATTTATATGGGGGCACTGTATAGGGGGATTTTATGTTATATTTATATATTTTAATATGGACTTTGCGTGAATCAATCAGCGTCGACCGGTATATTCTCAAATACCTTTCATTATTTATAATGGCTTTTTTTTATCTGGGGCGAAATCACCAGAAGAAACAAAATGGCTGACATCCCATTAGTTCACACTAAACCTGTCCTAATCACACAGCAGGACAAGTTACTTCACAACACTGAGGTAAAGACCTGCCTCATTCTCCTCTCTGTTCTGCTTGTCAGGGATTATGGTCCTGAATACAGATGATAAGAATTTTAGCTGAATCTCTGGGGAATTTAGTTCATGAGGAGACATGAAGTACAGAGAGGACGGACAGGATACACTCTGGTAATGTGGGGCTGTGGTAATGGAGACTGCATTCAAGTGCTGCTGCTCATTACCACACCTCCATTCCTACAGAAATTCACCTGTATTCAGGATCATAACCCCTGACAAGCAGAGCAGAGAGGAGGATGAGGCAGCTCTTTACCTCAGTTTTGTGAAGTAACTTGTCCTCCTGGACAGGTTTTGTGTGAACTAATGGGACAGCGGCCATTTTGTTTCTCCTGATGATTACTCCCCAGGCAAAACGAGCAATTATAACTAATGAAAGGTATTTGTGAATATATTTATTATAAAATAATATTTAAGTATTTACATTTTCTTAATTCCCGGAGAATCCCTTTAAGGGGAATATTGGCCTTAGAGGACCACGATAAAGAGAACCAAACCAAGTGTAGTGCCAGCATAGTAAACTTTCTGTGTGAAATAAATAAAATGTTCATCTGCATCAATCTGTGATTTGTCTATTTGTGATGCTTTTTTCCCTTTTTTTGGTAGAAAAGAACTGTGCCAAACTTCTCAAAAGTTCACTATTAATGCAAAACACAAGTGAATACTTACAGTGGTGTCCAGGCCACCAGCAGTCACAGTGAATTTAATGGACCAAAAACATGGAGATCTGGATATTGCACCCAAATTAATAATTACAATGGAGGTGCTGGGGTATTGTTCTGCATTGGCCATACACCCTATATTAAATATGTTTGGTATTAGTATTGGAATGCACTGCCTCATCTAGGTTTGGTCAGCAAAATATTACCTTCTTAACTTCTTATTGTTTTTTCTAAAAAGACATGTGATTTTCCATTCTTTAAAGCCACAACTAATTTACATTACTCAAAGGTTACAGCCGGTCAAAATTGTTGAGAGTTTAGCAGTTTTGCCCATTGTTGAATCAAATAAAAAAATATATATAAAGCAGCTCCAATGAAAACATAGCATTGTGGGAAATACTCTTCGCTGGCTTTGCCACCAGCAAAAATAAAAGATAAGACAATTCAAGCATACAGTGTTTTCCCTACATAAATTGCTGGCAGATATTTCAGTAAAGCAACATGTGCAATGCTAAAATATTTTGACACTGCAAGAGCAGAAAAGCTCTTGGCAATAAATTGTGAAAGGAAAACAATGTAAAAATAGCACAACAGGTAGTGTAGGGAAAATAACAAGGGTATCTCCATAGACTCGGTTACACTGAGAAATAATAGCTTTGCTTCAGTTACAGCTATGGATGGGTATAACATGCACTTAGAATTGTTACATGCTGTAATTAGACAGCCATGGCTTAGATGTGCAGCCATTAGAAATATCATTTTAGACAGGTGCATATGATAATTCTGAGACAGCTAGTATTGGTAACTATTCATTAACGGCCATTTATGAAGATGGCTTTTGTGTACATAGTTTATGCTTTATGTTACTCCGATGTTGTCACTTATATTTTTTATTAAGTGATGGTCTATCCTTAGGATAAATTAACGAAAAATAAATACATCACACACCAACAAAAAAAAGGAGTGTTTTTTCAAACCTTTAGATGCATGCCTAAAGAGCCATTTCCAGTAGCTCCTTCCTCAAGGCTATAAAAAGAAAAAAGATAGCATCTCAAAAGTGAAGAAAATTGTGCTTTTAATCCCTCTGGGTTGCTTGTACTTGTACTTACCCTACTTTGGATTAAAAGCACCATTTTCTTCAATTTTGGGATGCTGCCTTTTTTCTTTATATGGACTATCCTCAGGATAGGCCATTACCAGCTGATCAGCGGGGGTCCAACACCCCACAACCCTGCCTATCAGTTGTTCGGGTATAGCTCCATTGCTGGAAGTCGGTGCCAGAACTACACAGCGTTGTTAACCATCTAGTAGAGGCAGCTCGTCACTGCAGTGCTGCTCCCATTGACTCCAGCGCTGTAGTAGAAGAACTGATTAGTGAGGGTGTAAGGAGTCGATCAGCTAGCAATAGCTTATCCTGAGGCCAGGCCATCACCTAATAAACTACAGACAGCCCCTTTAATAGAACTAAGCACACAAATGCAAAGATCAAGTCGCTACCTCTAAGGGCTCTTTCACATCACTGTTAGGGATTCCGTTCTGGCTTTCCGTTATAACATCTTTATATCGGAAAGAAACGGAATCCATAGGACGAAAATCAAAACGGACACCTTTAAGAGGCATTCCGTTTTGATCTGTCATAATAGAAGCCTATGGGAAAGCATAACAGATCCGTCTGGTTTCCGTTATGCTGGACAGAAAACAAAGTCCTGTCAATGTTATAACGGAAAGCCAGAACGGAATCCCTAACGGTGATGTGAACGAGCCCTTAGCACTAGATATATGCAATCCCTGAAAATTTAAATACGTAACTTTACATTGTATTACTGCCATATTTACAAGACTCTAAATGAAGGATTCTCAGAGTGCATATTTTGGTCAAATTTTATGGGTCCATCTGCTCTGACAAGGAACCACACTTGAATAAGTCCCCACATTAACAATAACGTTCAGTTCAAGAAGTTCAGCATGATAACTGTCAGATCTCTAATATGGTAATAATAATTTTACATACTCCCCATTTACCTTAAATGCTTTGTATACCTTCGGAGGCAATTTTAGTTTATGATGGTATTTTACTTATTTTTGGCTAAATATCATATTTTCAATTGGCCTTTATTAAAAATATTGAGCCGTTTTGTCACAAAAATGTAACGGTTTTTCTAACTGTGTGACTGGTACTTTCACTTTGTGCCAGTCATCTAATAAACCTTATCTCTAAACTACTAAGAGGTCATAAACACTTATTTAAAGGGGTATTCCCATCTCACAAATGTAGTTTGTATAGTTAGATATAGCCATACCAATATTATTACCATGTAGTAGTGGTGGCCGGCTTGCTCCTTTTCAAACCCGCTCTGAGGTAACTGCTGTATTGTGAACACACATTACATGAGCATGTGGAGACACATCTTAGGGTACTTTCACATCTGCATTTTGGATGCTACCAGTCTAAAAAGCAGTGGTCAGGATCCGTCCAAAATGCAGACTTTATAAACGGATCCTGCTCCATAGAGATGAATTGATCTTGGAACAGGATCAGTTTCTCTGCGTTTTGGAAGTGCAGACAAAAATGTTACAACCCTAAGATGTGTCTCCACATGCTCATGCAATATGCAGTCACAATACAGCAGTTACCTCAGAGCGGGTTTGAAAAGGAGCAAGCCGGCCACCACTACTACATGGCCACAGTGGCCGTAACTAGGGGCAACGGCCTGACTGATGTGTGTGAGACAATGCCTATACAAATAGGCAAATCTTCTAAACAGTACATTTTATATAAATACATTCTATTAGTAATAATATTGCTATGGCTATATCTAATTATACAAACTACTGTACATTTGTGAGATGGGAATACCCCTTAAAGCCACATTCTTATCACTAAGATAAGAACTGAGCTATTATAAGTGTTTATAATGTCAGAGAGCAGAGATAAGGAGCCTGTCAGCTTGATGAAAAAGAGAGAAAATTCAGAAGCTGCTACTAGAGCATCTCAGCAATGTACAGAAAAAGGCTCCATATTTTTAATAAAGACCAACTGAAAAAAAAACGATTTTTGGCTCAACATGAGTACAATGTAATAATAATTTAAAAAATGTCCCCAAATGTGTACATAGCCTTTAATCTCTTCTATATGTTCATACATCTCTAATGTAGTTCTCTAAGTAGAGCCATGTGGCTACCCTACTAGTAATGTCCATTGATCTACTATGGATCCTTAGTAGGTTTTTGGTTGTAGGCAAGTGTTTGGTGCCACATTTCAGTCACATGGTTACCTTTTGAGAATATTACCATCTCTTTTATTATATTTTTCGTTGATCACATGTGTCTGGTTGTATACCTCTTGTACACCTATTCCTCCTTGTGGCGGAACTTGGGGGAATGCAGCTATTTGCTTATAGTCTCTGTAGAAAGCTCAAGAATAATCCATAGATGGTCTATACAGTATGTCTACTCAATGTTCTATCGTACCATAACAGTCATTCACAAATTCACAATTGTTTCTAAAGAGGTTTATGTGGTGACAGAGTGATATCATCTTTTTTTTTATAACTGGCTTCGTACATTGCAGGGGCATAGCTATAGCGGGTAGCAGTTGCTTCTAAGCCCTAGTGATGAGGGAGTCCAAAGACTTTTCTGCCACACACAATGGCACCAGTATTATACTGTACATAGCACATTGCTGATGGGAGTCTATTACAGATTTTGTGTTGAGAGTTAACAGCCTCAAGTTTTGCCTCTAAAACATTTGTCAAGTAACCTAGATGTGTTGAAAATATGAAACTTCGCATGCCAGCAAAAAATGCCTTTTTTCAAAATTCTACAGATTCCTTTTTTTTCCTTATTTAAAGTTCCTGCTGTAGCCTGCTTATGGAAAGAATATTAATAATGACTTTAGTTCAGAGAAAAACAGTAAGCAGTCCATAAATGGTTAAGGCCAGGGCCGCCATCAGGGGGGTACAGCAGAACCTGCTGTGGGGGGCCCGGGCAGATTCGTCAAGAAAGGGGGGCCCGGGCCTCTGGAAGCTGTCTCTGCATCCATAGGACGTAGAGACAGTTGCCTGTTGCAGGAAGGAGCAGATAGCCGAAACCGGCTGTCTGCTTCTTCCATCCTCCCTCCTGTCCCCCCTGCAGCTCTCCGTACCTCCCAGGCACTCCTCAGGTCTCGGCGGGGGGGCGGGGCCGGCCGGCAGCATAGGCCCCGCCCCCTTCAGGCATGAGAAGAAGATCTCCTGCTCTGATGATGCTGGCCCTGCTGCTATGAAAAAGGTAAGTATAATTTTTTTTTTTTTAAACTTTCTGTACACTGTGTTTATTATCCCTTGACTGTGACATCGCTGTGTTTATTATCCCTTGACTGTGACATCACTGTGTTTATTATCTCTGTACTGTGACATCACTGTGTTTATTATCCCTTGACTGTGACATCACTGTGTTTATTATCTCTGTACTGTGACATCACTGTGTTTATTATCCCTTGACTGTGACATCACTGTGTTTATTATCCCTGTACTGTGACATCATTGTGTTTATTATTCCTGGACTGTGACATCACTGTGTTTATTATCCCTGTACAGTGACATCACTGTGTTTATTATCTCTGTACTGTGACATCACTGTTTTTATTATCTCTGTTCGGTGACATCACTGTGTTTATTATCCCTGTTCGGTGACATCACTGTGTTTATTATCCCTGGACTGTGACATCACTGTGTTTATTATCCCTGGACTGTGACATCACTGTGTTTATTATCCCTGGACTGTGACATCACTGTGTTTATTATCCCTGGACTGTGACATCACTGTGTTTATTATCCCTGTACAGTGACATCACTGTGTTTATTATCCCTGTACAGTGACATCACTGTGTTTATTATCCTGTACTGTGACATCACTGTGTTTATTATCTCTGTACTGTGACATCACTGTTTGTTATCCCTGTACTGTGACATCACTGTGTTTATTATCCCTGTACAGTGACATCGCTGTGTGTATTATCCCAGTGCAGGAAGAGGTAAGTGGTCTGTGTTTGTGTGTTTGTTTTCTATTTTTCAGGGTCGTGAATGCAGAGGACTACGTCGGATTTGGTGGACTACGTCGGACATCACTGTGTTTATTATCCCTGGACTGTGACATCACTGTGTTTATTATCCCTGGACTGTGACATCACTGTGTTTATTATCCCTGTACAGTGACATCACTGTGTTTATTATCCTGTACTGTGACATCACTGTGTTTATTATCTCTGTACTGTGACATCACTGTGTTTGTTATCCCTGTAATGTGACATCACTGTGTTTATTATCCCTGTACAGTGACATCGCTGTGTGTATTATCCCAGTGCAAGAAGAGGTAAGTGGTCTGTGTTTGTGTGTTTGTTTTCTATTTTTCAGGGTCGTGAATGCAGAGGACTATGTCGGATTCGGTGGACTACGTTGGACCAGCTTTTTTTTTTTTAAATAAAATGGTCAAACAGGAGTCTGGGGGAGTGTTTATTTCAATAAAATGTTTTATACTTGCGTGTGTGTATTTTTTTTACAATACTACAGTTTTAGTAATCATGGCTATCTACTGACGGCCCTGATTACTAATACTGGGCTTAGTGCTTGCCGGTATGGCAGGCCAGCACTAACCCCAACATCTATTACCTCGGCACCCACCGACACCAGGGGTGCCGGGAAGAGCCGGGTACCCGCAGGACCGGACCTTCTAAATTGAGGGTCTGGCTCTGGGGCGGCTGCAGGCTGGTACCATTAGGCTGGGAAGGGCCAATAACCGTGTCCCTTCCCACCCTGGTAGTGCCAGGCTGCCGCTGCTGGTTGTATCTGGCTGGCGAAGGAAAAAAGGGGGGGACCCCACGCCATTTTTTTTTTTAATTATTTAATTATTTTTGTAAAAAAATGGCGTGGGGTCCCCCCTTTTTTTGTCTTCCTGGAGCAATAACTTTTGAATTTTTGTTTTTTACTGGTCAAGTTATACTTTCTAATACCACCATTTAATATAGCTTACAATGTAGTGGGAAGCTGGAAAAAAAATTAAAACGCAAAAAATTTTATTCTGGCATAGTTCCCTATGATATTCCCTATGTGGCAAAACTGACCTGTGGCTTTCATTCTCTTGGTCGGTACAATTATACAATGATACCATATGTGTAGGGTTTTTTTTGTGACCCCCATAACTTTTTTTTATAGTTATGTTTACTGAGCTGTGTGGGGGCTCATTTTTTTGGGAGGATCTGTAGATTTTATTCATACCATTGATGTGTGTTTGGCTTTAGATTACATTTTATTCAATTTTTTGGGATAAGGCTACTTTCACACTAGCGGCATGGTCCTCCGGCAGGCTGTTCCAGTGGGTGAACAGCCTGCTGGATCTGTGCTGCCACTAGTGCACGCGTGAGGCCGGAACGCGTGCACTAGCGGCAGCACAGATCTGGCAGGCTGTTCACCCACCGGAACAGCGTGCAGCAGGACCATGCTGCAAGTGTGAAACTAGCCTAAGAGAAGCAATGAAAAAATGGTGAATCAGATTTTTTTCTGTTACGCCATTTGCCATATGGGATAAATATTTTTATCCTTTAATAGTATTGTCATTTTTGGAAGCAACAATGCCTATGATGTTTATATTTTTTATTGTTTATGTATTTTTTATTCTAGGAAAAGGGGAGTGATTTAAATTTTTAGATTGATATATATATATATATATACACAGTACAGACCAAAAGTTTGGACACACCTTCTCCTTCAAAGAGTTTTCTGTATTTTCATGACTATGAAAATTGTAGATTCACACTGAAGGCATCAAAACTATGAATTAACACATGTGGAATTATATACTTAACAAAAAAGTGTGAAACAACTGAAAATATGTCTTATATTCTAGGTCCTTCAAAGTAGCCACCTTTTGCTTTGATTACTGCTTTGCACACTCTTGGCATTCTCTTGATGAGCTTCAAAAGGTAGTCACCTGAAATGGTATTCCAACAGTCTTGAAGGAGTTCCCAGAGATGCTTAGCACTTGTTGGCCCTTTTGCCTTCACTCTGCGGTCCAGCTCACCCCAAACCATCTTGATTGGGTTCAGGTCTGGTGACTGTGGAGGCCAGGTCATCTAGTGTAGCACCCCATCACTCTCCTTCTTGGTCAAATAGCCCTTACACAGCCTGGAGGTGTGTTTGGGGTCATTGTCCTGTTGATAAATAAATGATGGTCCAACTAAACGCAAACTGGATGGAATAGCATGCAGCTGCAAGATGCTGTGGTAGCCATGCTGGTTCAGTATGCCTTCAATTTTGAATAAATCCCCAACAGTGTCACCAGCAAAGCACCCCCACACCATCACACCTCCTCCTCCATTGTTCACGGTGGGAACCAGGCATGTAGAGTCCATCCGTTCACCTTTTCTGCGTCGCACAAAGACACAGTGGTTGGAACCAAAGATCACAAATTTGGACTCATCAGACCAAAGCACAGATTTCCACTGGTCTAATGTCCATTACTTGTGTTCTTTAGCCCAAACAAGTCTCTTCTGCTTGTTGCCTGTCCTTAGCAGTGGTTTCCTAGCAGCTATTTTACCATGAAGGCCTGCGGCACACAGTCTCTTCTTAACAGTTGTTGTAGAGATGTGTCTGCTGCCAGAACTCTGTGTGGCATTGACCTGGTCTGTAATCTGAGCTGCTGTTAACCTGTGATTTCTGAGGCTGGTGACTCGGATGAACTTATCTTTCGCAGCAGAGGTGACTCTTGGTCTTCCTTTCCTGGGGCGGTCCTCATGTGAGCCAGTTTCTTTGTAGCGCTTGATGGTTTTTGCGACTGCACTTGGGGACACTTTCAAAGTTTTCCCAATTTTTCGAACTGACTGACCTTCATTTCTTAAAGTAATGATGGCCACT
Source organism: Rhinella marina (assembly GCA_900303285.1). Taxonomy (NCBI): domain Eukaryota; kingdom Metazoa; phylum Chordata; class Amphibia; order Anura; family Bufonidae; genus Rhinella; species Rhinella marina. Next base: position 34,742 of record ONZH01026675.1, read on the forward strand.
CGTTTTTATTTACTTAGCTGCTTTTTTCTTGCCATAATACAAATTCTAACAGTCTTTTCAGTAGTACTATCAGCTGTGTATCCACCTGACTTCTGCCCAACACAACTCATGGTCCCAACCCCATTTATAAGGCAAGAAATCCCACTTATTAAACCTGACAGGGCACACCTGTGAAGTGAAAACCATTTCAGGTGACTACCTCTTGAAGTTCATCAAGAGAATGCCAAGAGTGTGCAAAGCAGTAATCAAAGCAAAAGGTGACTACTTTGAAGAACCTAGAATATAAGACATATTTACAGTTGTTTCACACTTTTTTGTTAAGTATATAATTCCACATGTGTTAATTCATAGTTTTGATGCCTTCAGTGTGAATTTACAATTTTTATAGTCATGAAAATACAGAAAACTCATTGAATGAGACGGTGTGTCCAAACTTTTGGTCTGTACTGTATATATATATATATATATATATATATATATATATATATATATATTTTTTTTTTTTTTTAAACTTTTTTATAGTCCCTATAGGAGGTTATAATATGCAGTACTTAGATTTCTAACAGCTTACACTGTATTTCCATAGAACTACAGTATAAGATGAATTTGCTGATATTCTGTGTTGGCCTGCCACCTGTAAGCCAACAGAGGAACTGCAGCTATAATATGCTGGATCTCTTCAAAGAGACTCAGTGTGTTAAAACAAAGGACTGGCTTTCCCGATCACTGCACAGGGGAGACAATCTTTTTGCTATTTAGATGCCATGGCCATGCCGTGACCATGACATCTAAGGATACTTTCACACTTGCGGTAGCCTTTTATGGCAGGCTATTCTGGTAGGGGAACAGCCTGCCGGCCCCATGCTACTGCAAGTCCACCGTACTGGCAGAAGTCTGCTCCAGCCCCATTCACTATAATGAATTTTCGCCATGCTGCGTCCAGACCTCCAGCCTGCCCGCATTATAGTGAAGGGGGCCAGAGAAGACTTCCGCCAACACGGTGGACTTGCAGTAGCATGGATTGGGCAGGCTGTTCCCCTGCTGGAACAGCCTGCCAGAAAAGGCTTCCGCAAGTGTGAAAGTAGCCTAAAGGGTTAAATGCATGCAATTGGCATTCTTGCTGGTCGCAAACATGAGCCATGGGTCTCTGCTGTTTAAAACAGCAGAGACCTACCAGCTGTGCTGCACGTGCGAGTGAGCGCTATGATTAAAGACCCCCCCCTAGCGCCATACATGCCTAAGGTTAAAATCTGTTGACCTTTGTGTGTCTGGACAAATCATCCCCATGTAATATTTATTCTAATCTTTTAAAAATATATGTGAATGAGTTTTTTTATTCTAATTGCTCTGATGTATAATGGCTCTGATAAGAATAGTAAAAAATAAATGGTCAAATAAGGGTAAATTCATATGTGACAGGTATGTAGAAATTTCTGCAACAAATCTGCTGTGTATAAACATAGCCTAAGGAAAAAGACCCATAGGGCATTGGCATGGACAGCACATAGTGCCTTGTAATATGCATAGCAGAACATAAGACGAAATGCTTATCCATTATCTTGTTTGAGAAGGTTTCTACTCGTGTATTCCTACCTAGATACTGTATATACAGCTCAACCTGTGCTGGTCTTATCAGTGAAGGACAGGTTGCTTTAGTTAGCAAATACTTGCAAGGTTTTCTTGGACTTCTCCATTCTGCTTGCTGTACTCATATGGTATTAACAACCAATAACATTTTTTTTTACACTTGGCTCTTTGTTCCAGTTGTCATGAAGAAAAAAAATTAGACTCCTAGGAGATAAATTAGATTTCTTCAGGAATTATTCATAACTAATCTGATGCTAAACACAGACAAATCATTTTACATTTACTATTACTAGATACTAATGTTGAGCGAATCGAAGTTAAAGTGGAATTTGATCCGAATTTTTAGGAAAAAATAAAATTTGCCACAAAGCTGAATTTCCTGGCGCTTTGTGGTAACCAATAATAATAAAAAAAAACATACTCAACACATCCATTTGAGTGCGAAGAGGCCGTCGTGCCCATCTTGATTGAAGAAAATGCAGCAATTCTCATGCACGCTGCCGTGTGACGTTACCACATCATCGCACATATCATCAGATGACGTCACCACACACGCCCAGCATAATGACGTGATAACGTCATCACATCAGGACGAGGCCCCAATTGACGCATTTTCAAGATGTCCATGTTGGCGTCTCCACGATCAAATGGATGAGGTGAGTGTATATATTTTTTGGTTTTAACCCCTGTTTAACCTCTTGATAGGCTGAATGTGTCTCTCAGATGCCACAATCAGTGTTGGACGTGGCATCTAAAGGGTTAAATAACGGGGGTGGTGTTTTCGCTGTTCACCGTCATTGCTCCATACAATAGAACTTCCATATCAGTTCCCCATAACTGGAACCTCAGGGGTTTTAATATACATTCAACAATTGGGCTTTGGCCCAAAATTACCCCCCTCTATGGGTTCCAATGCTATTATAAAACATAACCTTTAATCTGTTATTCTCTAAAATAAACTGACACTTCGTTGTTTAAAATTCTCAACAGGAGGTAGTATCCCATGTGTATCAATTTGCTGTGGGTGTTGTACCTGCGTTGTGAGGTGCGCTAAGTCCGGTAGGATATGTATAGCAATTTATATAGCACTTGCAGCATGTGTGAAGAATGGGGAGCACCAAAATGCAGCCTCTATCCTCAGACTTCTATAACATACTCTCCACACTGGGGAGTTAGAGGGTTGGGTATATAATAGTTAATCATGTATTGCCCTGTGCAGGCCTTATTTGGCTGCACTATTTCTGGCCCTGCTGGATCTATGCAAGAACTCCTATTAATGGCCTTTGCTTTGCTGCATGTGTTTTGTGGAACAATTTGTCCTCTGTGCCTGATTTGGTCCTGGCACTGATAGTGTTTGTCAGCACATTAGTGGTTCTTGCAATCAACCCCCTATGGCATGGATCACACACCTATTTCACCCTGTGCAGGCCTTGCATGGCTGCACTGTAGCTTTCCCTATATCATCACACCAACATGCTGCAACAATCTAACCCTGTGCAGGCCTTAGCATGGCTGCACTATAGCTATCCTAGCTGTTGACACACACCACACTTAGCAGGCACAATTCACACTCCACTACTATTATTAGGATGACTGCCTCCCGTGTCTAAAAACACTGCGCACCCTCTCCCGACATGTTTTGCCGCAATGCAGCTTTGTCAAGGGAAAAAGAGGTACTGGCGCGCGCCCGTAGTCTCATGGCCCTTATAACCCCCTCCTCTCACTCCTCCCCGTTCATCTACCTATACGTACCTGCCGAGCATGGATGCCGCGCCCTCTGGGTAGCGACTACCTACCTTCCTTCAGGTACAGCTTTCTCCTCCTCCCCAACACCCTCCTCCTCTCATTGGTTGCTGTATGCACATAGAGGTCACTAGGAGCAACACGCCTATATGTGCAGCGTCCACGCTCCTAGATATAGATGCCCAACGGCATAGTTAGGTTTAGCGTAGGACCTGCCTGACCTGAGACCACCGTGACACTGGGTAGGTGGGCAGAGATGTGTTTTGATCAAAATATATTGGCTAAGAGTCTCAGACAATATCATATCAGAATGAGGTCTTAGTTTATACAGTATATATTGTTTGCATCTATTTTTGTGCACTAAAATTCTTTTTCTGTGATTTATGTTTTATAATAGCATTGGAACTAGAGATGAGCGAGCATGCTCGGCCGAGCATGCTCGAGTGCCATTTTTGCGTATTTGCGTACGCATTTTAAAATTCATACGCTATTCATACGCATATTTTAATCTATACGCAAATGCGTACGAATAGCGTACAAATTGAATTTGTACGCTATTCGTACGCTATTCATACGCATTTGCGTATAGATTAAATTATGCGTATGAATAGCGTACGAATTTTAAAATGCGTATGCAAATACGCAAAAATGGCACTCGAGCATGCTCGGCCGAGCATGCTCGCTCATCTCTAATTGGAACCCATAGAAGGGGGGAATTTTGGGCCAAAGCCCAATTGTTGAATCTCCATACAATAGAATGCAATTTGTTATGAAGTAATTCGTAACAAATCAAATTTCTTGACAAAAATTGTCAAAGCTGCCAAATCAAATTTTTGAAAACTTTGCTCATCTCTACTAGATACAGCCAGTTCAATTAAAGAAGACAGTAAAGTAACACGAAAATCGGAAAAAATTAAAACCTTTTTCATGTATTACTTCTGTCTGGAGGTTGTCACCTACTGTAGATAGGTCAAATTAATGAAATAATAACAGGATAGAATGGGCGTCACTAAATATTACTAAATATTAATATTAGTGCAAGTTAGGCTTCATACAATTTGTGGACTGCACATGCCGCGGCTATCATAGAAATGCCTATTCTTGTCCGCAATTGCGGACAAGAATAGAACATGTTCTATTTTTTTTTTTTTTGAAGGACTGCGGTACGAAGCAACGGATGCGGACAGTACACGGTGTGCTGTCCACATCTTTTGCGGCCCCATAGAAATGAATGGGTCCTGATCTGGGCCGCAAATACAACTGTCGTGTGAATGTAGCCTTAGGCCCCATTCACACGACTGTGTGAATGGGGCCGTATCAATTCCGCAATATTGTGGAATAGTTGCGGCCTCATTCACCTCTATGGAGTGGGGAGCCGCCGCACGGACAAGTATAGGCATTTTGAATTCGGAACACACGCCGTGTGACCCCCATATTATTGCGGGTCCGCAATAATGCGGACCCGCAATAATACGGCTGCCTGAATGGGGCCTTAGTCTGTATAAAATTTTAACTTTGACCTGAAAATGGAGAGAAGACATACAATCTTGTGTCCAGAGGTGCAGTCTTGTGTGCAGTGGCGTACCGCCCATAGAGGCAGACCACGCCACTGCTATGGGGCCCGCAGTACAGGGGGGCCCGGAGCGCACGGGAGGCATACTGTATAATATACAGTATAATCCATACACCATACTGTATAATATACAGTATAATCCGTACACCATGCTGTATAATATACAGTATAATCCATACACCATACTGTATAATATACAGTATAATCCGTACTCCATGCTGTATAATATACAGTATAATCCGTACACCATGCTGTATAATATACAGTATAATCCCTACACCATGCTGTATAATATACAGTATAATCTGTACACCATGCTGTATAATATACAGTATAATCCCTACACCATGCTGTATAGTATACAGTATAATCCCTACACCATGCAGTATAATATACAGTATAATCCGTACTCCATGCTGTATAATATACAGTATAATCTGTACACCATGCTGTATAATATACAGTATAATCCGTACACCATGCTGTATAATATACAGTATAATCCGTACACCATGCTGTATAATATACAGTATAATCCCTACACCATGCTGTATAATATACAGTATAATCCCTGCACCATGCTGTATAATATACAGTATAATCCCTACACCATGCTGTATAATATACAGTATAATCCCTACACCATGCTGTATAATATACAGTATAATCCCTACACCATGCTGTATAATATACAGTATAATCCGTACTCCATGCTGTATAATATACAGTATAATCCGTACACCATGCTGTATAGTATACAGTATAATCCCTGCACCATGCTGTATAATATACAGTATAATCCCTACACCATGCTGTATAATATACAGTATAATCCCTACACCATGCTGTATAGTATACAGTATAATCCCTACACCATGCAGTATAATATACAGTATAATCCGTACTCCATGCTGTATAATATACAGTATAATCCGTAAACCATGCTGTATAATATACAGTATAATCCGTACACCATGCTGTATAATATACAGTATAATCCGTACACCATGCTGTATAATATACAGTATAATCTATACACCATGCTGTATAATATACAGTATAATCCCTGCACCATGCTGTATAATATACAGTATAATCCCTACACCATGCTGTATAATATACAGTATAATCTATACACCATGCTGTATAATATACAGTATAATCCCTGCACCATGCTGTATAATATACAGTATAATCCCTGCACCATGCTGTATAATATACAGTATAATCCCTACACCATGCTGTATAATATACAGTATAATCCCTACACCATGCTGTATAATATACAGTATAATCCCTGCACCATGCCGTATAATATACAGTATAATCCGTCATGCCCCCTCCCACTCCGCAGTCAACAGGGATTGAAAGAATGAAGGGAAAAATAAACTTCTGTCAGCTGCAGGGGTGGGAGGGTGAATTTCTCTCTGCAACGACACACAAAAATCGTAGATGAAATTGACTAATTTTAGACTACGACCATTCAGTACCAATAAAAGATGTTTTTTCCACTGCTACCCATTGCGGGTCCCCATAAATTACCATGTCATCGACCTGTAATTCATGCCACTCTGACCCCCGCCCCAGATCTCGCGAAACCACGCTCCGACTCTGTCAGGCCACGCCCCCTCCCACTCCGCAGCCAACGGGGATTGAAAAAATGAAGGTAAAAATCAACTTCTGTCAGCTGCAGGGGTGGGAGGGAAGTTGGATTTCTTTCTGCAACAACATACAGAAGCATTAAATGAAACAGATGAAATATACCCGTGCAAAGCAATGTTTTCTTCCACTGTTACCCATGGCGTGTCCTCATAAATTACCATGGCATCGACCTGTAATTCTGGCCACCATCAAAAGAAGGACTTAAAACCCCGCCCCAGGTCTTGCAACGTCACGCCCCCGACTCAGTCAGGCCATGACCCCTCCCACTCCACAGCCAATGGAGATTGAACAATTGAAGGTAAAAATCAACATCTGTCAGCTGCAGGGATGGGAGGGAGAATGACTTTCTCTCTGCAACGACACACAGAAACATTAAATGAAATAGATTAAATATACCCGCGCAAAGCAATATTTTCTTCCACTGCTACCCATTGTGATTCCTCAAATTACCATGGCATTAACCTATAATTCAGGCCACCCTGAAATGAAGGACTTAACCCCCCCCCCGTGTCCCATTAAACCACACCCCCTCCCACTCTGCAGCCAATAGGGATTGAAAAAATGAAGGTAAAAATCAATTTCTGTCAGCTGCATTGACTTTCTCTCTGCAACGACACACAGAAACATTAAATAAATAGATGAAATATACCCAGGCGAAGCCGGGTCTTTCTGCTAGTACTGTATATAAGAAGCTGCTAGCTGTGCTGTGTAACAGGATGTGGGGGCGGGGCTATGCTATGTAACAGGATGTGGGGGTGGGGCAGCAGAGCTTGTGCTGTGTGACAGGATGTGGGGGCGGGGCTCTGTGCTAGTGCATGTGAGATCCACAGGAACGCCCACAGAGCTTCTCAGGAGAAGACAGCAGGCTGCAAAACTCATATCAGAGCATTTCTGAATGCATGTGAAGCAAAGTTGATATCAGAAAACTAGCAAGTGCAATTTTATTATGTGCTGCATTACGGTAAGATATTGGGTTTTTGATTTTCAGTGCACAAAAGTGTCCATAGGTGTCCACTTATGAGTTTGTAACAGAGACATCTTTGGCTACACACTTTTCCAGCATCTACCATACCTTTGAGGAATGGACTGTATATTTTTTATGGAGTACAAATAAAGCATTTTTAATTTTATGAAGCTGTGGACTTTTCTTTCTACAAGTTTTTGCACCATTGGCCAATGGTTTCCATTGCTTCAGCTGGTTCAGAGGTTGACCCGCCAGTAAAATTGATGACCTATCATCACGATTGGTCATCAATATCTGATCGGCGGGATTCCCGTGCCTGACACCACCGCCAATCAGCTGTTTAAAGAGGAGGTTCCATCTTGTTGCTCTTGCAGCAGTGGCATAGTGTAATTACAAACACTTGCTCCGTTCACTTGAATGGAGTGCTTACTTGTATTATGCTACACTTCTGAGACAAAGCATAGTGTAATTACCAGAAATCGGTGCCACATTCTCTCCAAACATCTGATCGGCAGGGATGCCGGGTGTCAGACCCCCGTCGATTAGATATTGATGATCTATCCTGACGACAGCTCATCAATATTAACGGCTGGACAGCCCCTTTAAGTGATTAATGCGGAATTTAGGTGGTGAGCATAATTTTTTTGTTTTCTTTCATACCTTCCCCATTTTATAAAAAACTGTTCATCCTATTGATACCCCTTAATTCTGTGCCTGTTGGTGCCCCATCTGCCCCTATTATTATCCCTACAGTGTGGGGCAATATCACTTAATACTGTACTTCATAAATAAAGTCATAACTATAATCACTAGAGATGAGCGAGCATACTCGTCCGAGCTTGGTGCTCGTTCGAGTATTAGGGTACTCGTAAGTGCTCGCTGCTCGGACGAGTATCTCGCCATACTCGAGGAAATGGCAACTTCCGCATCGTGCTTTTTTGGCGCCTATAAACACAGCCAATCACAAGCCAGGAGACTCTACGGTACACCCAGCATCACGTGGGGCCCTTACATGTCGATAGCAGGGGTTGGCTGGCCTGATCAGGTGACCCTGGAATATACTAGTGACTGGCCGCGGTGCTCGGCTCAGATGCCGTCTGGATGTCGTTAGGGATAGAGCTGCTGCCTTTCAGGGACAGTGTTAGGGCCTGCATTTAGTTCTCTGTTAGGCAGGAATCACCCACAAAGAACCCAACAGCCCTTCTAAGGGCTAGAAGACATTTTTTTTTGTCTCCTGGCTTGGCTGGCAGGCTGGCACTAGTAGTGCAGCTATCACCATATATAACCCCCTTTTTTTTTAATGTTATATCTCAGTGATACAAATCCATTGCACACAGCAGTGTGGAACCATTCTGTGTGTCACAGTTCAGCACACTCACTCCAATCCATATATACTGTCCAGGTGACACTTTCTGTACGTCACAGAATACAACCAAGTCATTTGCTACCAATAACGTATACAGCTTGATCCTAAAAATCTGTGTACGACATTTGTCTGGGTCGCAGTCTAAATAGCCACCGTTAACAGGGTGTGAGTTAGGTCTCCGATAGTTCCTGCACGTCACGTTCCCAAAAAAACTAAACTAAAAAAAAATATTAAAAAAAAATTAGTTTTTTAGTTGTTTTAGCTCAGTGATACAAATCCATTTTACTCAGCTGCGTGTAACCTTTCTGTGTGTCACAGTTCAGCACACTCGCTCCAATCCGTATATTCTGTCCAGGTGACACTTTCTGTACGTCACAGAATACAACCAAGTCATTTGCTACCAATAACGTATACAGCTTGATCCTAAAAATCTCTGTGCGACATTTGTCTGGGTCGCAGTCTAAATAGCCACCGTCAGTAGGGTGTCAGTCAGCTCTACGATAGTTTCTGCAGGTCACGTTCCAAAAAAAAACTAAACTAAAAAAAAATATTTAAAAAAATTAGTTTTTTAGTTGTTTTAGCTCAGTGATACAAATCCATTTTACTCAGCTGCGTGTAACCTTTCTGTGTGTCAAAGTTCAGCACACTCGCTCCAATCCGTATATACTGTCCAGGTGACACTTTCTGTACGTCACAGAATACAACCAAGTCATTTGCTACCAATAACGTATACGGCTTGATCCTAAAAATCTCTGTGCGACATTTGTCTGGGTCGCAGTCTAAATAGCCACCATACTGTCCAGGTGACACTTTCTGTACGTCACTTAATTAAACCAGACTGAACAAGTTTGTGGGTTTCAGTACACCAGGCCCGTTTATTTTTTTTTTTTATATCATACACTTATATACAGAAAATGTTGAACCCCAGGGCTAAGGGACGAGGGCGTAGGCGTGGGCATTCAATTACTGCAGGGGGCAGAGGCCGTGGTCCTGGGCAGGGTGAGACAGTACCTGCTGATGAGGGAGCTGTGGAACGCCGCAGAGCTACACTCCCTAGCTTCATGTCTCAACTTACAGGGACACGTGGTAGAGGACTGTTGAAACCACAACAGAGTGAACAACGGATCTCGTGGATTGCGGACAATGCTTCAAGTAATTTGTCCACCAGTCAGTCTTCCACGCAGTCCACCCACGTTACCCAAGGGAGCACTCCTCTGGCTCCTCCACCTCAACCTCCTTCCCCCCAGTCTGCCCCCTCCCAGGAAAATTTGGAATGCGATCCGGCATTCTCTGAGGAACTGTTTTCTGGACCCTTCCCAGAGTCACAAACCACTTCTCAGGTTGCTGCTGACCTCTTTCCCGATGCCCAAGTTTTCCAACTGTCGCAGTCTGTGGGTGATGATGATGATGACAATGTTGACTTAGTGGAAGAAGTGTGTAAAAAGGTGTCAGACGATGAGGAGACACGGTTGTCAGACAGTGGTGAAGTTGTTGTTAGGGGAGGAATTCCGAGGGGGGAGCAGACTGAGGAATCGGAGGATGACGAGGTGACTGACCCGAGCTGGGTTGATATGCCGAGTGAAGACAGTGCTTCTGAGGCGGAGGCGAGTGCTGCACCAGAACAGGTTGTAAGAGGCAGTGGTGTGGCCAGAGGGAGAAGCAGGGCCAGAGCTGGTGCATCAGCAGCAACTGTTTCATGTAGTGAAGCTCCCGTGGCGAGGCCTAGATGTTCGCAAGTCTGGAGGTTCTTTAAAGAAAGTGAGGATGACCGACGGACTGTGGTGTGCAACCTGTGCCACACCAGGATCAGCAGGGGTGCCACCACTACTAGCCTAACCACCACCAGCATGCGCAGGCATATGAGTGCTAAACACCCCACTCAATGGAACCAAGGCCGTTCACCACCTCCTGCAGGTCACACCACTGCTCCTTCCCCTGTGTCACTCGCTGCCTCTGCTAGTCAACCCCCTGCGTCACTCGCTGCCTCTGTTAGTCAACCCCCTGCCCAGGACCCCGGCACGAGCGCCTCCCGCTGGAAAACCACACCTTCGCCTCCACGATCCTCCACAGTGTCCACCAACGTGTCCCAGCGCAGCGTTCAGCTGTCTTTACAGCAGACGCTGGAGCACAAGAGGAAATACAGTTCCACCCACCTACATGCCCAAGCCCTCAACGTCCACATCTCCAAATTGCTTAGCCTGGAGATGCTGCCCTATAGGCTGGTAGAGACCGAGGCCTTTCGCAATCTCATGGCGGTGGCTGCCCCTCGGTATTCGGTCCCCAGCCGCCACTATTTGTCCCGATGTGCCGTCCCAGCCCTACACCAGCACGTGTCACAGAACATCATCCGTGCCCTGACCAACGCTGTTTCTGAGAAGGTCCACCTAACCACGGACACGTGGACAAGTGTTGCCGGGCAGGGACACTATATCTCACTGACGGCACATTGGGTTATCTTGGTGGAGGCTGGGACCGAGAATGACCCTGGGGCCGCTCATGTACTGCCCACACCGAGGATTGCGGGGCCTACCTCGGTCACGGTCTCTCAGACGTACTATGCCTCCTCCTCCGACCCCTCCTCCTCCGAATTACCATCTGTGGGCACGGCGCCTTCAGTCGGTAGCTCTAGGCGCAGCAGCAGTGCCGTGGGTAAGCGCCAGCAGGCGGTGCTCAAACTGATGAGCTTAGGTTACAAAAGGCACACCGCCCAAGAGCTGTTACAGGGCATCATGGCGCAGACCGATGTGTGGCTGGCACCGCTGAACCTCAAGCCAGGCATGGTTGTGTGTGACAACGGGCGTTACCTGGTGGCGGCTCTGCAACTCGGCAGACTGACACATGTGCCATGCCTGGCCCACGTGTTCAATCTCATAGTTCAGCGGTTCCTCAAGACATACCCTAATCTGTCTGATTTGCTCACAAAGGTGCGCCGCATCTGTGCGCATTTCCGCAAGTCGACCACAGATGCTGCCACTCTCAGGGCAGCGCAGCGCCGCCTACAACTGCCCACTCACCGACTGTTGTGCGACGTGCCCATGAGATGGAATTCTACATTAAACATGTTATCCAGAGTTTACCAGCAGCGCAGAGCGATTGTAGACTGCCAGATGTCATCTTCCACAAGTACTGGTAGTCAGGTCAGTCAGATTCCTCAAGTCTACAATGAGGAGTGGACGTGGATGTCTGATATCTGCCAGGTGTTGAGCAACTTTGAGGAGTCAACACAGATGGTCAGTGACGATGCCGCCATTATCAGCCTCACCATCCCGCTGCTTTGCCTGTTGAAAAACTCACTGCTCAGCATCAAGTCGGATGCTTTGCGCTTGTCACAAGAGACGGTGGAGGAAGATGCGTCGCTTGATAGCCAGAGCACCCTCCGGTCTGTTTCTCAGCACGTATCGGAGGAGGGGGATGAGGATGAGGAGGAAGAGGAGGAGAATGTCGGCGAGACAGTAGAGGGTACCAGTGCTCAGACAGATAACGAAGATAACGAGAAGATAACGAATAAATATCTCTGGTTATTTTTGCTAAATAAAAGTTAAATAAACACAAAAAAATATTGATCTGTTCCTGTGCCTGATCCACCCAAGTTGAATCTGTCCCATCATGAGAAAGTCCACCCAAGGAGTCCCCACTGTAACTTGCTTCCCATACAACTACCTCACCCCCCGACACCTGTGTCTCGCCATTGTCCACCACCTTCTCAGACAACACTGGTAAATCCCCACTGTCAGCACACGGAAACAGCAAAAGGTCTTGCGAATTGGGGCAGAGAATGTTCTGGGCTAGCACATAAGGCAAGGGGCGACTATGGGATTCCAGGGAGTACGTGACCACATGCAATATCCATTTAAAAGTCATGCCACACTTGATCGAGCTCATAATTGACAATTGTACCGGTTGATGTTAAATTTTTAAGTTGGGGTCCTGCGTCGTCATTCTAACTACATCCGGCTGTTGTCACCACCACACACGCTAGCCCAGGGAGCACTCCTCTGGCTCTTCCAGCGAAACCTCCTTCCCCCCAGCCTGCCCCCCCACCTACAGGCCCTCTCTCCAAAGAATTTACGTCTTTGTCCTATCTTTCTCTCTCTCCAAACTATTTTTCCAGATAGCTGCCATATACGGTATTAAACTGAGTAGTACACATAGAAGACATACCACACTTGATCAATCTCATAATTTACGACTGTACCTGTTGATGCTAAATTTTTAAGTTGGGGTCCTGCGTCGTCATTCTAAATCCATCCGGCTGTTATCACCACCACACACGCTAGCCCAGGGGGCACTCCTCTGGCTCTTCCAGCGAAACCTCCTTCCCCCCCACCTACAGGCCCTCTCTCCAAACAATTTACCCGGATAGGGGACGTATTAGATATTGTAATGATGTTTTTTTTTTGTTCTTCTTTTAATTGCCTCCTGACCTGTGATAGGCAGCGCATGGACACGTCCCCTTAGCTGCAGTAGGAAAGACACTCCCCTGGCCAGAGCAAGCTCTTTTTCCGTTTTCCGTGTTCGAAAAATCCATGAAATATAAGGTCCCAAGATAGGGGACGTATACGGTATTAAACTGAGAAGAATTGATACCATACCGGTTGATGCTAGAGTTTTTCCAAATCCATTCCGGCTGTTGTCACCACCACACACACTAGCCCAGGGGGCACTCCTCTGGCTCTTCCAGCGAAACCTCCTTCCCCCCACCTACAGGCCCTCTCTCCAAACAATTTACCCGGGTAGGGGGACGTATTAGATATTGTACTGATTTTTAATTGCCTCCTGCGATAGACGGGAATCGAACCCAGGTCAACTGCTACAGCAACTGATAAGAACAGATACTAAACTTGATGTCAGCTGCAGTGCCAGCATGAGCAGTGGTGTCACCTGCTGGCGGTGATGGACCTTCGTTGCACCTAGTTGGGTGCTTCCCTAACATGTGATGGGTATTTGCCTCGCCTTTCTTGGTCTGGGTGAGCACAATTGCCATGAGGTTAACCACCAGGCTGTTGCCTGAGAATTTGAGGTAATGGTGGGATTAAGCAGCCTCAGAGGCATCCATGCATGCTGCCCCTGCTGTTTCCTGTCCATTTCCGTGGTGTTTCCATCATTTTCTGAGGTTTCCAGGTTTTCACCCAGCCTTCCCTAGGCAGAGCCTTGGTCCCCTGCAAAAATGCTTGAGTCTCCCATTGACTTCAATGGGGTTCGTTACTCGAAACGAGCACCAGAGCATCGGGAAAAATTCGACTCGAATAACGAGCACCCTAGCATTTTAGTACTCGCTCATCTCTAATAATCACCTATTATCCAGTTACAATTGCTTCTAAAATAATATGCCAGCCACAGATGAGCCCATAATAATATGCCAGCCACAGATGAGCCCATAATAATATGTCAGCCACAGATGACCACAATATTATATTCCAGCCATATATGCCACTTATATGTGAACCACAGATGTCACCAAAATGATATACCAGCCATAGATGTCCCCAAAATTATATGTTCAAAAAGTTGCATATGTTCAAAAATAATAAAAACTGTACTCACCATGATACCCCAACAAGTGCTGTGACTGTGTCTCTGCACAGTTAGCATCCTAGCTTAGGTAGTACAAAGTTAAGTTAAAGTAAAAAAGTTAAGTACAAGTAAAACATTACATCTACTTGGACCTGACATACTTTAGATCATCGGTACGTGGTATGGAAAGGAGTCTATGGCTCTCTGTTCTACCACAGATTTCAACTGTATCACTGTCCTGTGGACACTCATTCAGTTATGAGTGATCTTCACTAGGGGATTATCAATCCTCTGCTGGGGGGCTCCAAAATATGAATGGGCCCAGGGCTGCTGTCCCCACCTGCATCCATACTAGCTATGCCTCTGATATATATGTTCATGTTGTTTTAGATGTGCAGTAACTTGATATGAATACAGTTACACTTCTGTAAAAGACCACCTGTTTAAGAAAGACCACCCCCTTATCCATAACAGGTTTCCTGTGACAGATTTTCAGTTCTACCACATATTATGATGTTCTTCTTTAGGAAGATAAACACCATCCCCAACCCCTCTCCTGCTCTTCTACAATTCTGGATGGTCATCTCAAAAAGTTTTTACAAATTTTTATTTTCCTAGAGTTTGCTGCATTAGTGAGTGTTTTAGATCTTTCCGTCAGATGTTTGTGTGGTATACTGAAATACAATTATAAGCATTTCACACATTTTTTTTTTACTTTTGTTGTTAGGTTTATGTAAAGACCCGGTATTTCTAGAGCTGACCTTTGTTTTTCAAGATATTTGCAATTCACCCTGGCATGCTGGGCATTAGTTTCTGAGCCAAATCCTGTCTGACAGCAATTCATTCTTTCCTAATCAGTGCTTGGAATTTATCACAATTTCTGTCTTTTTGTTTTAGTTCACTTGCAGGAAGAAGCTGGGCAAAACGTATGTCAGGGTGTACTCATCTCTCAAGGGTCGGGTTAGTACCTATAATGCATGTATGCCTATTGGCATCATTGGAATGTGTATTTATGTGACTTTGGTACTAATTGTGATTATTAGGGCTAGACCCTAAGGTACATGGCTGGATGCTGATTAGCACCACAAACATTAATGTTGCACCGTACACTTTACCGGACCCTGGGAGTTTGATGTCTAGCTGATGTGTTATTCCATATGCTGCTTATATATGTTTTTTACTGTAATTTATTTTTTAATCGTGTTTAAAATAAGATGGGGTCCTTATGAATGTACGATACCAAACATGTGGGGGAGATTTTATTTTAGCATTTTTTTTTAATTGAAAAGCATTTTTTAATGGAATTTATTTTTATTTAATAAATGTATTTTTTATAACTTTTTTTGACCACTTAATAGTCCAACAAGGGCACTATAACAGGCAGACTTTTAATTGTTTCTAAATTACAATTCACTATCCCTATAGTGCATTGCATTTTAATGTCAGTGCTATACTGACATTGACCAGCATGCTCCGTCAGAGAGGTGCAGCCTGCTGGGGATCACTCAAAGCAGGCGTGGGACAACACTAGGTCCCACCCTGCCTATACACACATCAGCACCCGCAATTGCATTTGCGGTGTGCTGATGGGAGACAGAGGGATTCCAGCATGTAAGGGGTTAAACAGCTCAGAGATTGTCATTTAGCAGCTTGATTAATCACTGCACCTGTTCAGGAGCTATTACATAGTGGTGATATCTCAGCTCAAATATTTTCTATGTTTTATATGGCTAACTATTTGGTGCTATAGTGTGGTTTTGTAAGATGATGAAGTGACACAGTTATATCACATACTGCTTTTTTATACCTTGGTTTATTATGAGTTGGCCCCACATTTGAACCAATGTTTACATTGTTTGTAATTTTAATATTTTATTGACAAAATTAAATTGCTAACTTATACTCTTCTTTGTTGTGTCAGTTTCTGGTGTTCTACGTATTCATGTTTTCATAACCTTTTAGGGTTATCTTGCTATTGACTCCAGAGTCCATTCTCTTCTTCCCTATTGGTCGACTGTACATATATTTAGTACTACATAAAGTTACTCCAAATAATGTTTTAGCTAAGAGGTAGCTGTCTGAATAAAGGGTAGATTAAGTAGTTTAATAGTGTACTTGTGTGTAGGTAAGTGGAAAAAATGAAAACAAAGCTTTTTCTGAAAGGGAAGGCAGCCATTCTACCTCCTTAAAGGGGTTTCCGGGAATTAACTACTGATGACCTATCCTCAGGTCTTCAGTATCTGATCGGTGGAAGATCGACACCCGGGACCCCCGTCGATCAGCTGTTTGAGAAGGTACCGGAACTCCCGTGAGCGCCGAGGCCTTCTTTCAGCTCACCAATCACAGCACCGTACATTGTACTGCGGCTGTGCTTGGTATCAAGCTCAGCCCATTCACATGAATGGGGCTGAGCCTTTGCTAGGCCACGTGACCGATGAACATGACGCCACTAGCCTAGGAAAAGCTGAGATAAGGCCTCGGCATTCACGGGAGCGCCGGTGCCTTCTGAAACAGCTGATCGGGGGGGTTCCCTGGTGTCGGACCCCTACCGATCAGATACTGATGACCTATCCTGAGGATAGGTCATCAGTAGTTAACTCCTGGAAAACCCCTTTAAAGTTGCACTTACCTAATGCTGGTCTGGTGATCACATACATGCTCAAAAAGGGGAAACAAATTACTTCCTGAATCCAATCAGGCAATCAGATTAACTCCCTGGATCAACAATCAATCTATAGTAACTATAACATGTAATATTATAACCCTCCAGAAATACATCCAGGCCCTTTGAACTCTTTTGGTGAGTTCTCCATCACTACCTCCTCAAGTGGAGAGTTCCATAGTCTCACTGCTCTTACCCTTAAGAATCCTTATTCTATGTTTGTGTAGAAACCTTCTTTCCTCCAGACGCAGAGGATGTCCCCTCGTCACAGTCACAGTCCTGGGGATAAATAGATGATGGGAGAGATCTCTGTACTGACCTCTGATATATTTATACATAGTTATTAGATCTCCCCTCAGTCGTCTTTCTTCTAAACTGAATAACCTTAATTTTGCTAATATTTCTGGGTACTATAGTCCACCCATTCCAGAATGGCAAAGACTCAGGAAGTATGGCTATTGGGGTGGGCAGATGGCCTACATGCATATGTATGGCATGAGCTTTTCATATTGAACAGTTTTAACTGTCGATAGATGTGTTTGCCACACTCAACCATGCACAGCCACACACTCTTGTGGGTCTTAAGTCATGTGGCATAACCAGGCTTAGACTGGCCCACTACCTAGTTTATTATTATAGATGTATTGGGTGGATGAGATGACTTCTTGCCACAGACACAGGTCAACCAGTATCCCCTTTCCCCACAGATCCGCCTTCGTAGCTACAGGGACCCCATCATCAATCATCTTGCAGCACCTTGCTTCTGCTTGCTGCTGTGCGAGCATGTATTTCTGAAACACATAGCATCCTAGTCCAAGGCAAGAGCCAGTCAGAAGAATATTGAGAAGGTCTCTAGGACACAACAGTCTGTTGTCACAGTTTTAGGGATCTGCGGACAGGACAGGTAATATTTGAATATAGCTGTACAGTGGGCCCACGGAATTAATTTTACTGTGGGACCAAAGCACATCAGTCTGATACTGGGTATAAGAGTAGCATTAAAGAGTAGCAATCGTTTACTTTAATTTCTCACATGGCTACTCACAGCATATACAGTAGATCGGACATAAAGCTGTATATGCATGAGCCATGCAGCTTTATGGTTATTGTCTTACATTCATTTTCCAACAGACTGTTCCAACAGGCTGCTCATAAAGTCCTTAAACATATGAATCCTGATTAATTTTTCAAGAACATTTAGGATCCACTTCTGGCCATGGGAAAGAAAACATCAAAAGCGGCTCCAACCTACCATTTATGTATACTGTCAGATTTTTTTGTTTTTGTTTTTCTGTTTACCCAAAGTCAAGAGGTGATTCAAAAAGGAGGAAAAGAATAAAGCTTCATGTACATTGATATATTACAGACTCCCTAATTTAGCTCTTAGATATCTATAACCCACAATGACATATGATTTCAAAAGATGCCATACAGAGGTGTTTTTACCACAGATTAATGTGGAATATTTCAAAACATTGTTACCATTTTAGGGATAGAGTATCTAAAACCTATGATCCCCACCGATCACCAGAATGACAGCTGCATGAGAAAAGGCCTGTGGAAAACAAAGTTGAGGTTTTCATTGCAATACGTGTACTACGTACTAATGATCTGCAGGGTTCACTGTGGTCATACCCCAAAGATTGGACATTAATGTATCGGCCACTTACACATGGTCAGAATTTAGTCAGGAGTAGGTCCTAAACAAAAAAAAAACAAAGAAGAAGCAAAAATATTGCCATTATATTTTTATTCTGTATGTTTTGATTTTGTTTTTGGATTAAAAATACTGATGAAAATATGACAATTTACAGCGTGAAAGTGGCCCAACCATATCATCAATGCCGTTTTTGTGAAAAATGGGAAGTTTCAGCTTTATGCATTTTCCCAATATCAATTTTCATTTAACATCCAGCTACACCTGTCATGCTATGTTGTTCTTGATCAACTTACATGCCGCATAAGTAATCTATTTGTGTATGACTCATGGATAATAAAAATGTATCTGGAATTGACTGACATTCAAAGAGTAATTATAGCTGAAATATGATTTGAGAAGAAAGACTCCAGATACATTATAGAGGTGGGTACATAAATACTTAGGAAAATAACATTGAGGCCAGCTGCATCTGAGCTAGCGTACATCCATTAATAACAGTACAAATAACCTTTGTAGCAGTATAAACAATCTCTGATCAGATTAGAAAATACATGGAGTAAACACTAACATATCATTTGTTGCTTGCTAATAAATGAGTTTAAAGAAGCCATGGTCAATTCAAAAGGCTGATGTAATCATAGAATTTCATGCTAAATTCACTATGTCTGTGCTGCCCTATTGGTGTATATGCTGGAAAAAATGCTCATACTTCTCCAACATGTCCGTAATATGTCATCTTAGAATACATTTGGCCAGTATTCAATGGATTCCACATCTCCAACAGTACAAAAAACTAGTATTCCATGCAGTTTATATTTATTTTTAAAGGCAGATAATGGCAAAACATATACTTATGTATAGGCATAATGTAAGCGTAATGTAATTCTAGACGTTCTTGGTCCATTTAAAACTAAACACTATGTGAATAGAGTCTAAAATTGTATAATGCTGGGGTTCACCAGGCTGGTTTAAAAATATAACAGTGGTGTTGTCCTCCTGGGCGGAGAAATGGGCGCCCTAGGCACTTCCACCGCACCAGCCGACAAGGCGAATATGGAGTCAGGAGCCAGTGAGACTCTCTTGCACAGTTGCGCCGCTCTGATCTCTTGAGCGGGCAGTGGTTTGGGGTACTCGTCCCCAAAGACCATCTCTCCCCACTTGGGTCGCAGTTCTTTCGCCATGCTGTTTGCTGTCGTCTGACTCTGGATCTTGTTCAGCGCTGGCTTGAACTGCAGAGGAGGGCGGAGTAATGAGGGAGGAGTCTTCACTCCCGATATGTGCAAATAGTTAGTTCCCGGTGGGCTGGGCTGGTTTTTCCCGCTCTTGAGGGGGCGTATCGCCATATTCCCGCTTCGGTCGGCCGGGGGAGGGGGCAAGAAGAATGCGTACGTTCCGTACATAGCGTTAGAGTTCAAAATTTTAAGAACATTTACGAATAATATGAAGCAAATGTGACAAAATCCGGATTCGCTTCGGAGTAGGAAAAATGGAGGATTCGATACGAATCTATGAAACGGCGAATAGATTTGCTCATCTCTACACTGTACCTAATGAAAGTGTCCAGTTTTATCCTGTTATTTTAAGGGCTGTCACATCAGCATGTTAGATATTACATGTTCCAAGTACTGTGAAAATTTGTGTAACATACTTGCTTATGTTGCAGACTGTGGTCAATGCAAAAGCTTTACACATAATGCATAGAGATGGTATATTATTAGGATGGTGTTTACAGGATACCTAATTTGGCAATGACAAGATGTTTACACAAACCTAAAGTGTAACAATGTAAAAATTCCTTATTAATCCCTACAGTAGATATATATATATATATATATATATATATATATACAGTACGGACCAAAAGTTTGGACACACCTTCTCATTCAAAGAGTTTTCTGTATTTTCATGACTATGAAAATTGTAGATTCACACTGAAGGCATCAAAACTATGAATTAACACATGTGGAATTATATACTTAACAAAAAAGTGTGAAACAACTGAAAATATGTCTTATATTCTAGGTTCTTCAAAGTAGCCACCTTTTGCTTTGATTACTGCTTTGCACACTCTTGGCATTCTCTTGATGAGCTTCAAGAGGTAGTCACCTGAAATTGTATTCCAACAGTCTTGAAGGAGTTCCCAGAGATGCTTAGCACTTGTTGGCCCTTTTGCCTTCACTCTGCGGTCCAGCTCACCCTAAACCATCTCGATTGGGTTCAGGTCTGGTGACTGTGGAGGCCAGGTCATCTGGCGTAGCACCCCACCACTCTCCTTCTTGGTCAAATAGCCCTTACACAGCCTGGAGGTGTGTTTGGGGTCATTGTCCTGTTAATAAATAAATGATGGTCCAACTAAACACAAACCGGATGGAATAGCATGCCGCTGCAAGATGCTGTGCGAACCATGCTGGTTCAGTATGCCTTCAATTTTGAATAAATCCCCAACGGTGTCACCAGCAAAGCACCCCCACACCATCACACCTCCTCCTCCATGCTTCACCAGGCATGTAGAGTCCATCCGTTCACCTTTTCTACGTCGCACAAAGAGACGGTGGTTGGAACCAAAGATCTCAAATTTGGACTCATGAGACCAAAGCACAGATTTCCACTGATCTAATGTCCATTCCTTGTGTTCTTTAGCCCAAACAAGTCTCTTCTGCTTGTTGCCTGTCCTTAGCAGTGGTTTCCTAGCAGCTATTTTACTATGAAGGCCTGCTGCACACAGTCTCCTCTTAACAGTTGTTGTAGAGATGTGTCTGCTACTAGAACTCTGTGTGGCATTGACCTGGTCTCTAATCTGAGCTGCTGTTAACCTGTGATTTCTGAGGCTGGTGACTCGGATGAACTTATCCTCCGCAGCACAGGTGACTCTTGGTCTTCCTTTCCTGGGGCGGTCCTCATGTGAGCCAGTTTCTTTGTAGCGCTTGATGGTTTTTGCGACTGCACTTGGGGACACTTTCAAAGTTTTCCCAATTTTTCTGACTGACTGACCTTCATTTCTTAAAGTAATGATGGCCACTCGTTTTTCTTTACTTAGCTGCTTTTTTCTTGCTATAATACAAATTCTAACTGTCTATCTAACTGTATACACCTGACTTCTGCCCAACACAACTCATGGTCCCAAACCCATTTATAACTCAAGAAATCCCACTTATTAAACCTGACAGGGCACACCTGTGAAGTGAAAACCATTTTAGGTGACTACCTCTTGAAGCTCATCATGAGAATGCCAAGAGTGTGCAAAGCAGTAATCAAAGCAAAAGGTGGCTACTTTGAAGAACCTAGAATATAAGACATATTTTCAGTTGTTTCACACTTTTTTGTTAAGTATATAATTCCACATGTGTTATTTCATAGTTTTGATGCCTTCAGTGTGAATCTACAATTTTCATAGTCATGAAAATACAGAAAACTCTTTGAATGAGAAAGTGTGTCCAAACTTTTGGTCTGTACTGTATATATAGCTGAGCCCACAACATACATAGCAGGTGTCGGCTGTGTTATAGAGCTAACACCTGCCTGCTGCAGACAGGATTGAAAGTAACTGTGGCCATGACAGTTTAACCCCTCAGATACTGCGATCAATATTCATTGCAGCATCTGAGTGGGTAAAGAGAGGGAGGAGATCAGAAAATGGAACGGGATGCTTTCAGGAGCATTCTGTTGTCTTCAGTTTAGTTTTGTCCCCATTGACAATGAATGGGGACAAAACTGAAGCGTTTTATTCCGGTATTGAGCCCCTATGACGGAATTCAATACCAGAATTATAAAACGCTAGTGTGAAAGTAGCCTTACCTGCTCAGATCCCTAGAAAGGTGTTGTAAGAAATTTACCAGCACAGTATATTGGGAATTAATGGAAACAAACGGTACAATACAGCATTAATATTATTACATATTATGTACACAACATATAGTTTTAAAATGACATTAATTTGAGAGTGTTGAACATATGAGACTTACATACATAACACTAGAACAAGTAGAATAAACATGAATTACATGACAGACAATGACATGAGTGACTGTTATATTATACAGTTATTTAGTATAAGGTAGTTGAGGTTGTTAGCATTTAAGACCCCTCAATATCTGATATAAAATCAGTCCCATCTTGTTTTGAAGGTCCTTGAGCATGATCCTGCTTTTCTTCCTGGCATCCACACAGCACTTTTATGGTACTGTCTCCCAAACATGGCTGCCATAAACTATTTTGGGATGGCCTCACAGTTTGTGTGTATTGCCCAATGTTTTTGAGTGTTGGATTTATTTGTCTTTGTTTCATGTAAACATGTGGAGAGATCTGGATTATGTCCACGGTGATGGTGCAAGTTTATTATGTATGACAATTATGACATGGAAACAAACACATTGAACATTATACCCACATAATGACCTGTCTAATAGTTTGAAATGATGGAGTTTACAAGAATAGTTACATTATGACTTCATTTTAAGATATTAATATTGTGAGAACAGCTCAAGTTGACATATCAGCTTACTACTAAAAGTGCATGTACATGCTTTTAAGAAGACTCACACTTTCACTGGACAGGCAGAAGTAAATATTTGGTTCCAGCTATTTTTTATAGAAAAACCTGACCTTTCACAGTATTAAACTTAAGAAACATTCCTTCAGAGAAGCAACTTAAAGAAAGTTCAATCAAGTCTATCCCCTACATACAAAATCTCCTGTCTGAGTATAAAGTTGATTTCAACTACATCCTTTTCATAATAATAAGAAGTGTTGAGCGAAGCAAAGCATTCAAAATGGAATTCAGTCCGAACTTTAGGAAAACTTTGAATCATATTGAATCTGAATTCTGAATCACGCTTCGTGGTAACAATATCAGTTTTTCCTCAGGATATGTCATCAATATCAGATCGGCGGGGGTCTGATACCCAGCATCCCCACCGATCAGCTGTATGAAGGGAAGGCGCCTGCTGTTTGGTATCATGGTGGGTACCACACTGAACATGAACCAAAGAAAGCTAAGGAGAAATTTGTCTCAGGAAATTATAACAAAAATTACAGACAAACATGTTAAAGGTAAAGGTTATAAGACCATCTCCAAACAGCCAAAGTGTACTTAATGGAAAAGGAAGAAACCACTGTTAAAAAGTGAGACTGGAATTTGCCAAAATGCATATTGACAAGCTTCAAAGCTTCTGGGAGAATGTTCTTTGGACATATTAGACAGAACTGGAGCTTTTTGCCAAGTCACATCAGCTCTATGTTCACAGACATGGATGCAAAAATGAAGCATATAAAGAAAAGAACATTGTACCTACTGTGAAACATGGAGGAGCCTTGGTTATGTTTTGAGGTTTCTTTGCTACCCCTGGCACAGGTTGTCTTTAACCTGTGCAGGGTACAATGAAATCTAAAGATTACCAAGGAATTCTGGAATGAAATGTGGTGCCCAGTGTCAGAAAGCTTGGTTTCAGTCGCAGGTCATCGTTCCTCGAACAGGATAATGACCCAAAACACACAGTTAAAAACATCCAAGAATGGCTAAGAGCAAAGCATTGGACGATTCGGAAGTGACCTTCTGTGAGCCCTGATCTAAATCCCATTAAACATCTATGGAGGAAGCTGAAACATGCGTTCTGTAGATAGCACCCTTCAAACCTAAGACAGCTGGAGCAGTTTGTTCACTAGGAGTTCGGCAAAATTCCTGTAGACAGATGCAGAACTCTCATTGAGAGCTACAAAAATGTCTTGATTGCAGTGATTGCTTCAAAAGGTCGTGAAACAAAATATTCAATTAAGGGTAATATCATTTTTGTCCAGGTGAGTTTTTTGTTTTACAAAGTATTCTATTGCACCACAATTCAAATGCAATGTCTGAATTTCTTTTGTTAATTTTCAGTAAATTGTTATTATTAGTTTTGTCATTTTCAAGTGATTTCAGTGACCTTTGTGGGTTGCTCATTTAACACGGTTTTTAAAATTTTATTTTTAATTCAAAGATTTTATTATGATTCCATATTCTGACAACCAGAGCATTTTATTATTTTGCAAGGACGTAATTAGAATTTTTTATGTTTGTGAAGTGTATTTTTTTAATAAATTTTAAGCATGCTTACACATTTCTTTGTGTGCCCTTAGGGTTAGTAACCTGTACCATACTCTGCACTGTTTATTTCTTGCAGTGAGCAGTAATTTTACTGAAAGAAAGAGATTTTACAGGAATTCTGGGGGTTTTCACAAGGTCCCTTGGCATCCGCACGAAGACGGATCCATCATGACCCCCAATGAAAGTCAATGGGGTCGGATCCGTTTGGTGTGACACAATGGTGAACGGATCCGTCCTCCATTGACTTTCAATGGAGTTCATGACGGATCCGTCACCTGCACACATACACACAATACATACATACAGACATAGACATACACATAAACATACACAGACATATACACAGACAAATACACATACATACTTACATGCTCCCCGGCAGGTCTCCAGAGCGCAGGAGGAACAGGACGGCGCGCACAGATGACGATTCCACCAGGCGCCCAGCAAAGGGCGCTGTGGGGAATCATCATCTGTGCGCGCCGTCCTGGTCCTCCGGCGCTCTGGAGACCTGCCGGGAGCATGTAAGTATGTATGTGTATTTGTCTGTGTATATGTGTGTGTGTCTGTGTGTATGTATGTACTGTGTGACATGTGTGGGGCCGGAGCGCGGTTCCAGCTCCACACATGTCCCTGCGGCAGTCCGGATCCGGCAGCATCCTTCACCTGCCGGATCCGGGCTGCCGCTAGTGTGAAAGTAGCCTAAGACTCCAAAGATGAATCCTTTAAACTTTGTTCTACCAATAAAAATGAATGTACCTATAGTTTCAGTACTGCTTTCAGGTATTGAAATGTATTCCTGATGAAAGGCCCACCTGCTATGTGAACCCAGCTTAATCCACTGAACTAACAATAACTCCCCAGTAATGACATAATGAACTCCCCAGTACCCAATAGTGGCTGTTGTAGAGAGCCAGAGTCTATTCAGGTGATTTGGAACCCTGTAACAGATGTCTGATCCCTAAAACAGGTATATTAACTAGTGTTGAGCGAATTGAAGTCCACAAAGACTTCAATCCAAATTTCAGGGAAAATTCAATTAGCTTCAAAGCTGAATTTCCTTGTGCTTCGTGGTAGCGAATTGATTTTCTCTGAAATGGCAGTAAAAAAATTTAAAAAATTGAGTGTAAAGAGTCGGTCGCTGCCATCTTGATTGAACATGGCCACGCACGATTTTTCACTGGATCTTAAATCAAGATGGCGGCAGCCGGCTCTTTGCGATCAAATGGATGAGCTAAGTATGATTTTATAGCAGAAGGCAAACAAACTGCAGCGCTCACCTGCACATCCAGCAGGGCACGGGCAGGGAGCACGGGCAGGGAGCACGGGCAGGGCCCGGATCCGGCCACATCCAAATGGAAAAGAAAAGTAAAGTCCAGCTTCCGTATAAAATGCTAGCGTCTTTATTAATAGCGGTAAAAGCCAAACAAGTAGTACATGGACGGTCTACGCGTTTCGGACCCCTACATCACGGTCCTTATTCATGACACACCACAGAGTTAATGAAACACAGTATTTAAAACATAGTAGTCCCTATCACACCCAGGAATCAAGATCACATGACTCCTGTGATGGGAGGCACCTGTTATGACATGAAGTGCAAACGCTTCGCCTATATTGCAAAATTAAATCATGTTTCTTATTCAGACCAGATGGGAAGTAAGTTCCCATTTCAAACATCCAATTTGCTTCCCTGCTCAAGAGTTTCTGTTTGTGGTCACCTCCCCTGACTGGGAAGGTAACCCTTTCTATACCTTGAGCTGCAAAAGCCGCAGTATCCCCTTTGTGAACTGTAGCAAAGTGAAAGCTCACCGCAGAGAGATTCCGTTCCCTGTAGTGAGGAATATCTGCTAAATGTTAGCGAATCCTTACCTTGATTTGTTTAGTGGTGCATCCCACATATTGAAGGGAACATATTCTAATTCATGTAATCAGATATACTGCAAACCCAGTGTTACAATTTAAATACTGTCTAATGGTATAACTTTTGGCAGTAGCTGTAGAAGTGAATTTTTGGCCTGTTTGCATATGGTTACAACATATACATTTTTTACTGCCATATTTGCAACTGCCCCTGCAAGTTATCCACACTGGTTGTTTGAAAGTTTTATCCTGAAACAAACTGGGACTGATTTTACTCCCCAGCGTAGGATCCTTGCGTGCTGCATATTTAACCCCCGCTGCAACCACATCCTTCCACTCACTGTCATAATTGAGTACTGCTAAGTGTCGCTGTATTATATTACATATTGCTCGGTACTCCTCACTGAAACCAGTAACAAAAGTGGTCGGTTTGTTATTTCTTTTAGCATTTATAAATCTTATTTTAGTTTTTTCTTTATATGTTTTTTGAAAACAAGGAAACAATAGAGATTGTCTGTTAAGAGATAACGCCCATTGTTTGGCGCTGTCAATAGCATGGGCCATATAATTTCTTCTTAACAGTCTATCCCTGATCTTTTCCACTTCTAATAAAAAAGTAACAAAGACACAAGCATTTTATACGGAAGCTGGACTTTTCTTTTCCATTTGGGTGTGGCCAGATCCGGGCCCTGTCCGTGCTTCCTCTGCTGGATATGCAGGTGAGCGCTGCAGTTTGTTTGCCTTTTGCTATTTATGCTAAATAAGCATGCCCTCCCTGCTTTTTGTCTACATAAACAGCGGTTTTGTAATTGCCAAAAATCGTTTGATTTGGAATCATGACGCATATGGCCTTAAGATCAGTCGAGGAATGTGGAGACCGCATGAGAAAAATGGATGCGATTTTTGATTCACCAGACTCCAGTTCACAAGGTAACATGGACTTAAAAATGCACATGTCATCATTAGAAAAATTGCTGACAAAAGAGATGCGCACGTGGTGGGATTTGTATGCAAACAGGCCAAAAATTCACCTCTACAGCTACTGCCAAATGTTATACCATTAGACAGTATTTGAATTGTAACACTGAGTTTGCAGTATATCTGATTACATGTAGAATATGTTCCCTTCAATATGTGGGATGCACCACTAAACAAATCAAGGTAAGGATTCACAAACATTTATCAGATATTCCTCACTACAGGGAACGGAATGTCTCTGCTACAGTTCACAAAGGGGATACTGCGGCTTTTGTAGCTCAAGGTATAGAAAGGGTTACCTTCCCAGTCAGGGGAGGTGACCACAAACAGAAACTCTTGAGCAGGGAAGCATATTGGAAGTTTGAGATGGGAACTTGCTTCCCATCAGGTCTGAATAAGAAACCTGATTTAATTTTGCAATATAGGTGAAGGATTTGCACTTCATGTCTGTTTTTTCTATGTATAACAGGTGCCTTCTATCACAGGAGTCATGTGATCTTGTTCCAAGAGCCATCATTTTTTTACTTTTCCATTTACATAGCCATATGAGGGCTTGATTTTTGTCGGGCAAGTTGTACTTTTTAATGGACCTATTTAATTTACTAAGCCTGCTGCAAGAGCACTGGACATGCAAAAACAAAACAAAACACTGTATGAGTGGAACTGTGCCTATAGTAGCAAGGCACCAGCAGACATGTGCTGCTGAATTAGCACATAATTTGCTGTGTTTTTTGTGTGTTACATAAATATATTTTCCTGTAATTTCTACAAAAGAATGCCCAAAAACTCATCACGTGTAAACATGCATGAAACATGAAAAAACTGACATCAGTTTTTATTTCTATCTATAATATACTGGCATATAGGGATATATCTGTATATAGAAAAACAATATATATGTAAGAAAAAATCTGTTGAGGCTTTTAACCCCATGTATTCCAGAGGTTTTTTCATTTTTTTATTTTCATTTTTCTTCCCTATCTTCCTTGAGCCATAATTTTTTTATTTTTCCATTCACATATCCATATGAGGGCTTATATTTTTTGGGGAGAAGTTGTACTTTCTAATGCCACCATTTAATATGGCATGCAATGTAGTGGGAAGCGTGAAAAATTCCAAACGGGGTGATATTGGAAAAAACTGTATGTATAGGTTTTTTATGTCTAAATGATGTAAAAATGAATTAAAACTTTGAAAAAAAAACATATTTTTTACATCACCATATTCTGACCCCCATAACTTTTTTGTAGTTATATCTATGGAGCTGTATGTGGGCTCATTTTTTTGCGAGCCGATCTGTAGTTTTTATTGATACCATTTGACTTTGACTTTTTTATCACATTTTATTACATTTTTGGATAAGAGAAGTTTTTTATGGTTACTTTTTTATGGTTTGTTAGCTTGTGTTTGACTCTCTTTTTTAAAATTCTGTACCATTATGTCTCTTATAGATCCATATTGGTACTAGAATTGCTCATTTCTTATGTGTTAGCCTGCCATCTGCTGGCCAAAATAAGAATTACAGCTCCAATACCCTGGATCTCTTCAGAGAAACCCAGTGTATTGAATTCAATTACTAGCATCCTCATTGGCCTTTGAGGATGACAGTAAGAAGCTTGATCATGGCATCTAAAGACTTTAATCACCATGACTGGCATTAGCAGTGGGTCTCTGCTATTTGAAACAGTGGAGACTTGATGGCCATGGCGCCCATTGCACGAGCGAACGGGCGCCATGTTTACCCATTGCTACAGTGGTGAACATGTACGGCACTGGTAGCGAAAGGTTTCAGCAGAGAAAATGCTTTCATAAATATTCTCTCCTGTGTTTGATTCTAGGCAGAACAGATATACAAGAAGTGGCTAAAAAGTAATTAAATATATAGAGGTATCACCCGAGCTCTGTCGGAGTGCTAGCTGGTCCCCCCCAACCAATGCCCAGTGACAGAAGAATATAGCAGTGTCCTGTGTAGGAGAAATTATACAGGGCCCGTGAAAGCTCCTCATTTTTTTAACCTGGAAATGTCTGTTTTTTTTAAAGGCTTCTATAAAATGCTATAGAAAAATATTTTAAACCTATTATTGAAAATAGCAGCATAATATTGTTATTAAATCTTAAACTAAGAGCTTCACATACTGTATTGATTTTAGCAGTAAATGATTAACACTTTTTGTAGACACTCCAGCCTGTGTAGATAGCTTTCTGACATTTACCAATGGAGAATGTGTCACTTTCCTAGTGAAAAATACTCTATACCCTTTTAACTATCTTTTTCAAGCACATAAAATCACATTTGTATGTTGTCTTTATTTGACTTGGACATAGATATCCATAGCAGTTCTTTTTCCCACAGAACTATTTAAAAAAATAAGTTCAGGGTCACAAAAATGATGGAGACTGTGTTAAAATAACATTCTAACTCTGATTCCCAAACGTTATCCTTCAGCATTTAATTAAAAAACAACAAAGAAGACAAAATACTTTGGCTGTTTTACTAAAAACCTATTGGTAACAAAATGTTATAAACAATATTATTCACCAGTATACAATAAAATCAGTATAATTAGCCTACTAAAAAGAATTATAACTCATTTGGCATATAAAACTTTTTGTCTTTGGATAAACTTGAAGGATAATGGTTTTATGAGAACCATATGAATTTATGAGACAGATGGTAACATCTGCAAAAGTGCAAAAGTTGGATAGACTGTTGTCTTTGTAAATGTCAGCAAAGATTTTAAGCGTAACTTCACCCTTCGTCAATCTAAACTAAATAGGACTACTTAACCTCTGCCTGACCACAACACGTAAATATATAGCAAATTGTAGAGAGCCTGTTGGTATAAAGGCTGCCATCTTTCAGGTATGGCTGATGTTTTTGATGCATTTTGTTTTTTTTGCCAAAGCCAGAAGTGGATCTAACAGTAAGGAGAAGTATAAGTCTTTCCTTTACATTCCTCATTCCCTTCCAACCTGATTCTTACTTTGGCTAAAAAAAAACTGCCACGGAAACCTAAGTGTGAACCTATGGTGTTGTAGAAAGTGATGAATGATATTTTGAACTTCTGATATTAAAGGGATTGTCCACATTTTACTATTTACTGTACCTAACTTCAGGATAGGTCATCAATATCAGATAGGCGGGGGTCCAACACCTGGCACCTTAGTCAATCAGCTGTTTGAAGAGAAAGCAGCACTGCCTTCTCTGTTGTTTATCTGCTCACCGCAGCAATTGCAGTTGTGAGAAGATGTAATTACAAGTATGGTGTCCCCATTCACTGCTATGGGACAGCTCATTCCTATGCACTTGCACAGACAAAGCCAGCTCATAGAAGTGAATGGGGATGCAATACTTGGTATTACACCTGCTCACCATTGCAATTGCTGCGGCGAGCAGGTTAACAGAGCAAAGAAGGTAGCGCTGTTTTTTCTTGAAACAGCTGATCAGCAGGGATGTCCGGAGTTGGACCCCCGCCGATCTGAAATTGATGACCTATGGTAAAGATAGGTCATCAATAGTTAAAAGCGAACAACCCCTTTAGCGAAAACATCTTTTAACTCTGTTAAAAGTAAACCTACCAACACTATAAACAACCCCCCAACTGCCCATAGTATCACACAACTCTCGCCATCATGTCCGCAGTGATGTTTTTGTGTAGTTGTGTGTGCGCAGGGCTCCGGAGATCTCTGACAAACACTACCTCAGAGACGTCCAGCAAGAAAGAAAAGGCAGGATGGGTGGTGCGAAAAGCTTGACTTGGAACTGCTCCCTTGACTTCAAATGGTTAATCTGCATAAAGCACAAGGTGGGAATTAGTAACATAGTAACATAGTAACATAGTTTATAAGGCCGAAAAAAAGACATCTGTCCATCCAGTTCGACCTGTTTTCCTACAAGTTGATCCAGAGGAAGGCAAAAAACCCCTGTGCGGTAGAAGCCAATTTTCCTCACTTTAGGGGAAAAAATTCCTTCCCGACTCCAATCAGGCAATCAGAATTACTCCCTGGATCAACAACAACCCATATCTAGTAACTATAACCTGTAATATTATTACCCTCCAGAAATACATCCAGGCCCCTCTTGAACTCTTTTACTGAGCATACCATCACCACCTCCTCGGGCAGAGAGTTCCATAGTCTCACTGCTCTTACCGTAAAGAATCCTCTTCTATTTTTGTGAACAAACCTTCTTTCCTCCAGGCGCAGAGGATGTCCCCTCGTCATGGTTACTGTCCTTGGGATAAAGAGATCATGGGAGAGATCTCTGTACTGACCCCTGATATATTTATACATAGTTATTAGATCTCCCCTCAGTCGTCTTTTTTCTAAAGTGAATAACCCTAATTTTGATAATCTTTCTGGGTACTGTAGTCCACCCATTCCAGCTATGACTTTAGTTGCCCTCCTCTGAACCCTCTCCAGCTCTGCTATGTCTGCCTTGTTCACAGGAGCCCAGAACTGTACACAGTACTCCATGTGTGGTCTGACTAGTGATTTGTAAAGTGGCAGGACTATGTTCTCATCACGGGCATCTATGCCCCTTTTTATGCAACCCATTATCTTATTGGCCTTGGCAGCAGCTGTCTGACACTGGTTTCTGCAGCTTAGTTTGCTGTTCACTAAAATTCCTAGGTCCTTTTCCATGTCAGAGTTACCCAATGTTTTACAATTTAGTATGTACTGGTGACTTGCATTATTCCTTCCCATATGCATAACCTTACATTTGTCAGTGTTAAACCTCATCTGCCACTTCTCTGCCCAAGCCTCCAGTCTATCCAGATCCATCTGTAGCAGTGTACTGTCCTCTTCTGTGTTAATTACTTTACACAGTTTAGTGTCATCTGCAAAAATTGATATTTTACTGTGCAAGCCTTCTACAAGATCATTAATAAATATATTGAAGAGAATAGGGCCCAATACTGAGTTTTGCAACAGAGTTATCTATTGGACAAATTACACAAAAGCATCATTGGGGACATGATGACTAGAACTGTTTGGAACTAAAGATGAATGAGGGGCCATCGTGGTGGTAACAGGTTCCCTTTAATGATGATGGGTGCTATAGGTGGCACAAATCCTAAAACCAATTTGGCAAAATCGGACTAACGGTTACGAACAGTATGTTGTAGTGGACTCTGTCCAAGAGACCTTAGGTCATAACACAAGTAGGACTCCTTAGGAACATATTGAATCATAGGGATTGCTATGTCAAAAATGCCTGTACCATTAAAATATAAATGCATTCATCCCATACTGTAATTAAAATGTTAGATACACTCCAACCACAGATTACCCCACAAAAACCTGTAGATGTAACTATAAAAACGTTATGGGAGTCAGAATATGGTGATGAAAAGAAAAAAAAAGTTTTATTTCAACATTTTTATTTACTAATTTTTAAAACTATGGCATTAGAATGGGGGTAACAGGTTAGTTTCACCATATAAGAAACACCGTAAAAACAAAACCCATAAAACTATGGCAGAATTATGTTATTTTCCCATTTCCCAATCACCCCATTTTGATTTTTTTCCCAGCTTCCTACTACATCATATGTAATATTAAATGATACCATTAGAAAGTGTATCTTGTCCAACAAAAAAACAAGCCTTCACATGGCTATGTCAACAGAAAAATAAAAAAGTTATGACTCTGGGAAGGTTGGGAAAAAAAATGGAAAATCACAAGGTCCTGAATGGGTTAAAAAAACACAAAACATGTTGCTACTCCCCAAAAAGGGATCATTTTTGAACTACTTTTAAAAAGCCACCATTTAAAAACAAACACTAGAAGGCATCTGCCCCAAAGAGTAATAATTTTGGGACTGCTTGTTCAAAAGCTTTTGCTTCTTCCGATACCACCGTGTATAAAACACTGGCAGTCATCTGCGACCACAAAAGGATAATTTTTGAATAGTTTTTTTTTATTTTGAAAATCATAACAAATCATTGCAGAGTGTTTTTAAACAGAATGTTTGTTACCAGTGGCTCCCATTCATTTACCAATAGCTATTCGGTATATGTGACAGTGACTCTGACATTGCTAATGCTGTCTTGGCGTTATAGAGCTTCGAAGGAGTTGGATACAGTCCTAAAATACCTCAGAATGTCATTCATGAGTTTTCAAGGCACTTGGAGTACGTTTGATTTGGGTCAAATTTATGCAGACCAAAACAAATGTGACAGCTAAATTTATCTAATCAGAACCAAAATAAATTTCAAGAAGTTCACTCATCACTATTCAGATGTTTAACCCCTTCATGAAGCAGTGTTTTTGTGTTTTCATTTTTTATTATCCATCTTTCTGGAGCTGTAACTTTTTAATCCTTCCCTTCATATACCCAAGGGCTTGTTCTTTGCAGGACAGGTGGAACCATTCAGTGTTGCCTACAATATATTGGGAAGCTGGAAAAATGGGGTAGAACTGGAAAAAACACAATTCCATAGTTTTATCGGTTTCA
The DNA here is from genome assembly GCA_900303285.1 of Rhinella marina. NCBI lineage: Eukaryota > Metazoa > Chordata > Amphibia > Anura > Bufonidae > Rhinella > Rhinella marina. The sequence goes on from ONZH01026675.1 coordinate 68,850, forward strand.
TTTTTATGGTGTTCCCTATGCTGTAAAACTGACCTGTTACATTCATTCCATGGGCCAGTACAATTATAGCAATACAATATTATTTTTTTTTATTATTTTTTTTTATATTAAAAGGGTTCTCCGGGCATAACCTAATAATTGCTGCCTAAATCTAACCTGTGGGGGAAAGATTAGTGGTGTTATTATACTTACCTTCCACAGTGCAGCCTGTTCGGAAATCCGTCTCCTGGTCACGTGGTCCCTCCTGATGGGTCTTCTTAGTTTCCAGCCAAAGTCCATCTTCTTCTCTTCTTTTCTGCAGCAGGACACTGATCGTCATGAGTGACGTTACCACCACCTGCTGGAGAAAGCGCCAGCGGGCAGTTTTCACAGTGCACTAGGCTGAATGCTAGTGCGCATGTACGGGACCACCGTCTGTCAGTCTCTGCATCATAGAGGCTTCTATGTGAAGTCTGCATTGACTCCTGCACAGTGCAATGTAAGCATTGTGCAGGAGTGACAGCATAGCGATCAGCCCCACAGACTCAATCATACAAGATAGGATTAGATATACAGCTCTGCAGGCTGTATCACATAATATAGAATTAGATACACAGAATGGGATTAGATACATAGCTCAGCATGCTGTATCATAGAATATGGGATTAGATACACACTTCAGCAGGCTGTATCACACACAACAGGCTGGGTATCAGGCACACATACATGATTAGATACAGATGTGATTTTATGTGCTTGCTGATTCAAGCTGTGAATTGCTCAGGAGATGGGTAGGGAAGAGCCTGTGGACTGATAGTGATGGGATTTATAAACTGAGTGAGAAGTAGATTCATGTATGGCTGTACTAACATGGACACAACAGTTATAATGGGTGTAGCTCCTGCAGAAAGAGCAGTGTGGGGCGTGTCTATCCTGTGACTCATCACTGCGCAGTGCAGCAAAGCTTTGTATCAATAAAGTTATGTATTCAACAAAGCAATAAGGGGAGAAAGTAAACTGCCAGGATAATCTAATGCCCAGAAAGGCAGAAGGAAAGCTCAGACATGAAAAACAGGAATTGGGTGAGTATGGTGAGTATGGTGAGGGGTGTTAAGCACTTAAAAACAATTTTGATTTTGGGACTGGACAACCATTTTAAAATCGCCAAGTTCTAACCCCACAGCTTTTTTATATTTATGTCTAAGGAGCTGAGCGAGGGGTCATTTTTAGCAGGGCAAATTGTAGCTTTTATTGATACAGTTTTGGAGTTTGGATGACATTTCATCCAGGGAGCTTGAACATGTGATCATTAGATTGCTTCTCCCATAGACTGTAATTACTTACTATTGCAGCCTACGGGAGAGTTGCTATGTTCCTATGGAGCACTACCACAAGCTTGAGACTACCACAATGAACAAATCGCTCCCTGATCTCAGCATGAAAGAGCAGTTCGGGCCCAAGCAGCACAGCTCTCAAAGGGAAAAGCCTCTCAGATGTCATGGTCACTATTGACCATGGAATCTGAGGGGTAAAATATCCATGATTAACATTATGGCCAATCACAATCATTAGCTCCAGGTGTCTATTGTGTAACAGAAGGTACCTGATGGCTATGGCGCTCAGCTTCTGAGCTGGGTCTGTGTTTAAAGACCTGACTTCCACCATACATGCATGGCAGAAGTCAGGGTGGGTTTAAAGATTTTACATACAACTTTGATAGATATTAAAGTGTTTGAACCATCTACAGAAAAATGAACATAACACAATAAGATTTTCTATTAAATAGTCCTAGGAGACCCCTGAATGTCATACATGACTTTTCAAGGCTATTGGGACACTTTTGATTTGGGTTGAATTTATTCAGACTAAATGAAATATGATGGGCAAATCAATAGAATGAGAACTGAAATGAATTTCAGGAAATTGTCTCATCTCTGCTAGCCATCATCTTTTTACAGGAAACACATCTTGGTAAATATATTTTCAGGTGGATAGAGAACTCTTGGATGTCATATGGTTATCAATCTGTTCTCTACACACATTCTAGGAGGTGTGTATATTGATACACCAAATGATCAAATTTGCATATATCTCGCATAAAGCAGATGACTATGGGAGGTTTACATTCTGCCACCATATAAATATGATGTATTAATGATGCTTCAACAATAAACAGAATGTCTCTCTAATTATAGTGAGGAATGTCAACATAGCACCTAATTCCTCAATGGACAGTCAATCTAGTAGCTAGATTTTATATTATAATTGGAAAACTCAATTTGCCTTTCTATTGGAGGAGCTGGGCTGGGTTGACATCTGGTGACCGAAGAACCATTAGTTAAGCAATGCTACTGCTATTCCGAAACATTTAACTCCTGGTCACATATAGACTGAGTTATAGGGAAGGACCCCAACCAATCTAATAGTTATCCACTATGCTGTGAATAGGGGATTACTTGTAACAAACAGAATAACCGTTTAATGAAACCAAAAGTTGGGGATATGTCATTGTAAGATTATGCGTAGGTAATCGTGAAATTGAACATTGAAATTATAGAAAAGAAACTTTTTAAAGTTCACCCACATTGGTTAAAAATAATGGAAAAACAAAGGAATACAAAAAAGCAACTTCATGATTTGTTTTTTAGTAACTCTATACTCACCAGGTCTCGATATCCTTCGCGATAAAGCTTTTTTTAAGGAGCTTATTGTGTAAAACTAAGAGTATTTATAAAAAGAAACAGAAGAGCGATATTGCGGCAGTTGGCGCAAGTTACTAGAAGTGTTTGTTTACTTGATTCATTTGAGCACGATATTAAAAAATGACATGACACTCATGTTAAAAGAGTGGATATTGAGTAAAACCCATACTTTGCTATTTTTTCCAGGAACAAAATTTTCTGAGGAAGAGGAAAAATCAGGACAAACTCTGACCAACATACTATCGCACAAATTCTGACTGGAAGACCCTATATTGGTGCAATTAAAACTAAAGAATTGAAAATAAAAAGAACCCATGTTTGTGCCGCAGAATCCTAAAATACCCATGCTATTAAAATATAAATGTATTTATCCCATACGATGAATGCCACAATGGAAATAAAATCAAAATGCACGACATACTATTTTTTTGTCTCTTCGCCTACCCAAAAAAATTCATACAGACTCTAGTATCTATAAAAACCAAAGACTATCCAGCAAAAAATAAGCCCTCACTCAGCTCCATAGAAATACATATAAAAAAATGTTATGGTGGTTAGAATATGGCAATGCAAAGAAACAATATTTTTTCAGTTTTTTCACTGCGGCATCTGCGGTGAAGAATGCTACGGTAAGTAATTGCTAAGATAGGGGAGTATGCCTGTACGTAAGTAATGACAGGTATGCCCCTTGGAAGGCGGGTATTGGCCTAACAGCAACTGACATCACTAACGGAGGCTTTAAAACAGCGTGACCCCGCCCACTGCTCAATAGACTGCCCTAGCCCCTGAAGACGCCGAATCTATCGGCGAAACATGTCGGGGGGCAGACACTGATTAGGTTTTAGACAGGGCCAGAGGTGATGTGTGTGCTAATAGGGATAGTTAGGTCTCTTACATGTGTATACTATCCTGTGTCAGCGTGTATACACAGGCTTTCAGGACGCTAATAAGTACGCAGCATCTAAGCGAACACATGGCTATATCACTATACTGGCCCTGATAATTTTAATCAATCTTTCTTTCACCTTCACTGTTATTTATGTATAATATTAAAGTATATCTATTAAAAGCTAAGTCTTAAATTAGTCAGGGAGGTGGAGAGTGAAAAAGGCGTTTTTGAGACGTAATTACGCCTCACTTTTTGCTCTATTGTTACTAAAACGCTGCACCCTCCATTGAAGGGCCTTTTTGTTTGTTACCTCTTACACAGTAAGACGCTGACAGTTCAATTCAGTACAATACAGAAAGTATTGTACTGAATTGAACAGGGATGAAACCCTGAAAACGTGAAGTCCCACAGTGGGACAAATGTAAAAAGTTTAAAAAAAAGTTAAAAAAAAAGAAAAATAAATAGTTTTTTTAATAATAAAAAAATAAAGTTTCAAGTAAAAAATAAAAAACACCCATTCACCATAAAATAATGTTTTAAAAAAATAATAAAAAACACACATATTAGGTATCGCAGCGTCCGTAACAACCTGCTCTATAAAAATATCACAGGGCCTAACCCCTCAGGTGAACACCGTAAAATAAAACAAAAAAAAAAAATGCCATTTTTTTGTCACCATACATCACAAAAATTGTAATTCCAAGCAATCAAAACAACATATGTAATCCAAAATAGTACCAATCAAACCGTCATCTCTTCCCACAATAAATGAGACCCTACCTAAGACAATTGTCCACAAGGTTAAAAAAAATATGGCTTTCAAAAAATGGAGACACTACTTTCTTTTTCTTCAAAAATGCTTTTATTGTGTGAAACTGAAATAAATGTAAAAAAGTATACATGTTAGGTATCACTGCGTCCGTAATTACTTGCTCTATAAAGATATTATATGTCTTACCCCCTAAGGTGAACACCATAAAAAAAATCAAAATAAAAACTGCAAGAAATGCAATTTTTTGCCACCTTTCATCACAAAAACTGTTATAACAAGCGATCAAAAAGTCATATGCAACCCAAAATAGTACAAATCAAAACGTCATCTCTACCTGCAAAAAATGAGCCCCTACATAAGATAATCGCCAAAAAAATTAAAAAAATATAGTTTTCGGAAAATGGAGATGCTAAAACATGATTTTTTTTTTATCAAAAATGCTTTTATTGTGTAAAAGTAAAATACATTTAAATAATGTAGACATATTAGGTATCGCAGCATCCATAAAAACCTGCTCTATAAAAATATCACTTGATCTAACCCCTTAGGTGAATTTCATAAAAAAACAACCATTTTTTTGTCACTTTGCCACATAAAGTATGATATTGAGTGATCAAATGTATCATGTATATATGTACCCAAAAATGCTACCTATAAAAACGTCAACTCTTTCCGCAAAAAACGAGCCCCTACACAAGACGATCGGCAGAAAAATAAAAGAAATGTAACTTTCAGAAAATTAAGACATAAACATAACTTTTGTTTTCAAAAATGCTTTATTATGTACAACTGAAACAACAACAAAAAATACACATATTTTGTATTGTCGTGTCTGTATCAACCTGCTCTATAAAAGCAACACATGATCTATCCTGTCAGGAGAACTCTGTAAAAAACAAAAAATAAAAACTGTGCCACAACAGCCATTTTTTTTGCTACCTTGCCCCACAAAAAGCATAATATTGTGCAATTAAAAATCATATGTACCCCAAAATAGTACCAATAAAACTGTCACCTCATCTTGTAGTTTACAAAATGGGGTCACTTTTTGGGAGTTTCTACTCTAGGGGTGCATCAAATGTGACATGGCAACTTAAAATTATCCCAGCGACATCTACCCTCCAAAAACCCTATGGCGTTCTTTTCCCTCTGCGCCTTTCTATGGTCCTGTACAGCAGTTTACCACCACATATGGGATGTTTCTGTAAACTGCAGAATCAGGGTAATAAATATTGAGTTTTCTTTGACTGTTAACCCTTGCTGTGTTACAGGGACAATAGATTAAAATGGAAAATCTGCAAAAAAGTGAATTTTTGAAATTTTCCTTTCATTCTTGTGGAACACCTAAAGGGTTAACAAAGTTTGTAAAATCAGTTTTTATTAACTTGATGGGTGTAGTTTCTAAAATTGAGTCATTTATGGGTGGTTTCTATTATGTAAGCCCCACAAAGTGACTTCAGACTGAAGTGACTGAACTGGCCCTTGAAAAGTGGGTTTTGGAAATTTTCTTAATAATTTTAATAATTGCTTCTAAAATTCTAATCCTTCCAACTTCCTGAAAAATAAAATGATGTTTACAAAATAATGCCAAAATGAAGTAGACCTCTGGGAAATGTACAGTAACAACTATTTTATGAGGTATCACAATCTGCTTTAAAAGCAGAGACATTCAAATTTAAAAAATTATGAATTTTTCCAAATTTCCTGTAAATTTTGGAATTTTTTATAAATAAATGTGAAACATATTGACTCAAATTTACCACTAACATGAAGTACAATATGTCACGAGAAAACAATCTCAGAATCGCTTAAATAAGTAAAAGCATTTCAGAGTTATTACCACATAAACTGAAACATGTCAGATTTGAAAAATGTAGCTTGGTCCTTAAGGTGAAAACTGGCTGTGTCTTGAAGGGGTTAAGGCTAGAGCTACATTTTTCAGGCACTTGGCAACTATAGCGCTCACTAGCCTGCTTAGCAGGCACCATCTTTAGGCTAGGGATACACGACGAAAATAAGTCGCGCGACACATAGGGCACAACTATACTGCAACATGTGTCTCTTGCGACAATTTTTATAATGATAGTCTATGGTGTCGCACTGCAACATGCGACATGCTGTGACGCGACAGTCGCAGAAAAACCCATCTTGGATCATGTCGCAGTTTGACACCATAGATTATCATTATAAAAATTGTTGCAAGAGACACGTTGCAGTATAGTTGTGCCCTATGTGTCGCGCGACTTATTTTCGTCGTGTATCCCTAGCCTAAAGATGGTGCCTGCTAAGCAGTTTAGTGAGCGCTATAGTTGCCAAGTGCCTGCTGTTTTACACAGCAGACACTTCGTGGCAGAGTCAATGATGAGCAATAATGCCGATCACGGCCTTTTAACCCCTCAGATGCTGTGGTCAATTGTGACCTTGACATCTGAGCAATCGATTACCAGGGGCACTGATCTAAAAGCTCCCATGTGATGAGATTGTGGAAGCCGGTTGCTGTGACAGCCTTAGGCCTTCTGAAGGCCTGCCATAGCAAAGTTCCTATCAACTCCTGCTTGTGGAAGGATTTCATGGCAACATAGTAATTCTCCTATAGACTGCAATGGTAAATCAGCCTATGGATTAAGTGATCGGATGACTGCATGCTACCGTATCCTAAAGGGACTAAAAATAAATGTAATAAAAAAGTAAAATGATTTTAAAAATAAAACTTCCCCCAAAATGATATAAAAATTCAAATCACTTCCCTTTTCTCTTTTTACAAATAAAATTAAAAAAAAAAATTATTTGTATTGTCACATTCTAAAATGCCTAAACTATTAAAATATAAAAGTATTTATTCCCCACTGTGAACGCTATAATTAAAAAAATAATAAAATGGCTGATCAACATTTTTTCATCACTTCACCTACAAAAAAAAATACATTCCAAAATATCAATGAAAAATGTTTATATTGATAAAAGTGTACGACAGGTGTAGTCCATTAAAACTATCTGGATACTGCCGCCACCCTGTTTTTGTGGTCCAATATCAATTAACCTAATGGTGGAGTATATTGCTTGCTCTCTCCCCTTGCTCCTTTCTTACACCCCTAAGTGGAGGAAGAAGAGGGGTGGGAGAAAGAGTACACTCAGACCATTAAGTCCCAGCTCTGGCGGACTAGCTGCAGTGTAGATCAAAAGTGCAATGTGTTGGAAAATACTATATTCCACTCTCCCATCATTGTTCTTTATTCCAAGGCTTCATATTGAACATTTCACACTTGATGAATTCTGGAAATGTTATCATTTGACTTTTTAGAGTGCATCTTATCTTTGGTCTTTAAAAATGTCCTCCAAAGATTACACTGGATAAAAAAAAAGATCATTACACAGACAAACACGTATCTGTTATTCATGCAGTGCTAATCCAATCCAAACCAGTCTTATGGGAAATGTGTTGTAAAATAAAGATAATATTATGATAAGATTCTTATTTTAAACGTGCCACATAACTGTTTACATGCAAAGCTAAGTTCTCCGAATCCACTCTGGCATAACTTCTGTTGTTTGAGGTCATAATTGTTTTTCCACTATACTTATCACTACATTCTAAATAAAATCACTTATTTTATTCGTAGTGGATAATGTGTTGTTGATCTGCAGGAAAAAATGTAAATTGAGCACACATTTCTGGCTCTTGCATGCATTGTTAGCTGTAAATCTTTAATAAACTATACAGAACATGAGAAGCAGGAGTCTGGATTGTATTTATTATATCTTCAAATACTTGCTTAGTTAAAACACTCAGTATACACCTAAACACTTGTGTAGTTACAGCATAACGTAATGGATGGTCTTTTTATCTCATACGGATGAACCTATTTTTTTATTACATGGATCCCAGGTTTCACGTTAATCCTTTGAATGGGACCATGCATGAGTCCATATGCATGAGACTTGCACTGCATTCTGAACCTCACATATCTTGCTTTAACATTTATGCCATGCTTAGTTTATCATAACCATTGTTACCTACAAACTCATACTGTGACGGGAGGCCGGCGACGCGCTCCCTCCGCGCAGCGCCGCCGGACCTCTCCGTCCCCCTAGTGACGAGCAGTAGGGAATTGAAGTGCTGGTCTGGTCAGCCAGCACGTCATCAGTTAATTTGTCTGTTGGGTTTTTAGCCATGTGGTGCTGATCACACCACATGGCTACTTTGCATTGTTTTGACAGCTTGCTCCGCCTCAGGTCATGTGATGCTGGCCACATCACATGATCCTGGGCGGGCTATTTAAAGATGGCAACTGCCTTTTCACATTGCCTGTTATTAGTTTTTCTGGTGCAGTGCTTGCGTTTATTCCCTGAGAGATATTCTGGTTTTCCTGACTCCCGGCTTTCTGACCTCGACTTCGATTTTGCCTCCTCCTGTAGTTTTGACATTCCCTCCAGGTTTGACTCGGCTTGTTGACTATTCTCATATTGCGTTTGTATTGTTCTGTGTTGTTCGTCTCGTGTTTCCCTTCCCTGCCTTCACTTATACAGTATAGGAACTGTCGCCCAGTTACGGTTTGGCTACCTAGGGCCTATACTGTAAGTAGGTAGGGTCAGAGGTGGGGTACAGACAGGGCTCACACTTCCCTGTGTTCCTGTCGTGACAAAATAACAGGCCCGTACCATATGGAGCAGTTGCGAGTACTCACGGACCAGGTACAGGGCATGACGCAAGTAATCCAAGACCTGGCCGAGAGGCTCCAACACCAGGAACAGCTGCAGACTGCGCCTACTGCTGTTTCTGCCGTTCCTAACTCAACTTTGGAACCCCATGTTAAACTCCCCGATCGATTTTTTTGGGGACCGTAAGGCTTTTCGCTCTTTTAAGGAGAGCTGCAAACTTTACTTTAGGCTGCGTCCGCACTCCTCAGGACCCGAGCAGCAGCAAGTCATGATTATTATTTCCCTGCTGCAGGGTGATCCGCAGGAGTGGGCCTTTTCTTTACCGCCTGACTCTCCCTGTCTGCTGTCTGTGGAAACCTTTTTCCAGGCTTTAGGACTTTTGAATGAGGAACCTGACTTGGCCGCTGTTGCAGAGACTCAGCTTAGAGACAGCCGGCAGGGGAACCGTCCAGTGGAGGACTACTGTGCTGAGTTTAGAAAATGGTGTGTGTCCTCCAATTGGAATGACCCAGCGTTGAGAAGTCAGTTCAGGGTGGGGCTTTCAGATCACCTTAAGGATTTACTTGTTAGTTATCCTACCCCTGACTCCTTAGAGGCGACTATGACTCTAGCTATCAAGTTAGACCGTCGGTTTAGAGAGAGACTGAGGGAACGTTCAACTACCCCCCAAGTGGTCGTTTTTCCAGAAGTTTCTTCCCAGACTCCTACTCCAGTCCAGACCCAGGAGGAGCCTATGCAGTTGGGCGTTACCTTGAGGGATCAGAGACGCCTGAAAGGAGCCTGTTTTTATTGCGGTGAGATGAACCACTGGTTTCAGCAATGTCCTAAGCTTTCCCCATCAAGGAGGTCTCCCTCTGGAAACAAGGTACTCCCTGCGGTGGTAAGAAGGAAAATTTTGTTACCGGTTGCCATTTCTTTTGATCAGATCTGGGGGTCTGGGAGAGCTTTCTTTGATTCTGGATCTGCATGCAACTTTATTGATTTTGATTTTGTGCAATCCTTGGGAGTCCCTCTTATTCCTCTCAAGGAGGTAATCCAAATTATTGCACTTGACTCCACCCCTCTTAATAGTGGAGGAGTGGAGTTTTGTACTCCTGAAGTAACTCTTACTGTTGGAATTTATCATGTAGAGATCTGTTCCTTTTTGGTGTTAAAGAATTTACCTGCTGACCTCGTTCTAGGTCTACCTTGGTTGCAGGATCATAATCCTGTAATCAATTGGTCGTCAGGTGAATTAGAGAAATGGGGGCCTAACTGTAATGTCTGTTGCAAATCAGTGTTGCAGTTGGGGGTTACTAACGAGTCTGTAATCTTGCCAGGATATATCAGGGATTTTATTGATGTATTTACTATGTCTGAAACAGATTTTCTTCCTCCCCACCGCCAGTATGATTGTACCATCGACATTATTGAAGGATCCAGATACCCCAAGGGCCGTATATACAAACTCTCTACTCCAGAGCGTCAGTCCATGAGAGAATACCTCAAGGAGAGTCTGGACAAGGGTCATATCCGGCCTTCGGTTTCTCCCATGGGTGCTGGTTTCTTCTTTGTCAGTAAGAAGGATGGAGGTTTGAGACCTTGTATTGACTATAGGGAACTTAACAAGATCACAGTTAAGAACAGGTATCCCTTACCCCTTATTCCTGACTTGTTGAACCAGGTCCAAGGTGCTTGCTGGTTCTCTAAATTGGATCTGAAAGGGGCTTACAACCTTATTAGAATCAGAGAGGGTGACGAGTGGAAGACTGCCTTCAACACCCCAGAGGGACATTATGAGTATTTAGTAATGCCTTTCGGGTTGAGTAATGCACCTGCAGTTTTCCAGAACTTCGTAAACGACATTTTCAGACCTTTTATTGGGAGGTTCATGATCGTCTACATTGACGATATTCTCATTTTTTCCGCTGACTGGGAGTCTCACGTTGCTCACACTAGACAGGTGTTAGAGGTCTTACGGGAGAACAAATTGTTTGTAAAGAAGGAGAAGTGCATATTTGGTGCCCAAGAGGTGGCCTTTTTGGGGTATATTCTTACTCCTTGCGCTTTCAAGATGGACCCAACCAAGGTGCAAGCTATTCTGGATTGGGTGCGACCGTCTTCTCTGAAGGCGCTCCAACGTTTCCTAGGCTTCGCTAATTTCTACCGAAAATTTATTAAAAATTTTTCGGTAGTAGTTAAACCTATCACGGATCTAACTCGTAAAGGAACTGATCTGGTGAATTGGTCCCCGGCTGCCATAAAGGCTTTTGAAGATCTTAAGATTTGTTTTACGAATGCTCCCATACTGATTCAGCCTGATCAGAATAAGCCTTTTGTGGTTGAAGTGGATGCATCTGAGGACGGTGTTGGGGCTGTACTATCTCAGGGCTCTTCCACCTTAACCAACCTCAGGGCATGCGCCTTCTTCTCTCGCAAATTTTCTCCGGCTGAGAGAAATTATGATATAGGCAATAGGGAACTGTTGGCCATTAAGTGGGCATTCGATGAATGGCGGCATTTTCTGGAAGGGGCATTGCATCGTATTACGGTCCTCACGGACCATAAGAATCTTATGTTCCTTGAATCTGCCAAGAGGTTAAATCCCAGACAGGCAAGGTGGGCTTTGTTTTTTACCCGTTTTGATTTCTGTGTTACCTTTAGGCCCGGAAGCAAGAATGTTAAGGCTGACGCCTTGTCAAGGAGCTTTCAGGCATGTCAACCTCCTGAGGTCCCTCCTGAGCCTATTTTGCCAGCCGACATCTTCGTAGCTGCCACCTCACCTGTCTTAACCAAGGAAATCTTGGCCGGACAACATCTTGCTCCCACTGATACCCCCTTTGATAAATTGTTTGTGCCTGCACCATTGCGTTTGCGACTTCTGGGTGAGTGTCATGATTCTGTTTTGTGTGGACATCCCGGGGTCAATGCCACCAAAGATTTGATTTGCAGGAATTTTTGGTGGCCTTCGATTTCCAGAGATGTTCAGGCTTTTGTGTCCGCATGTAACATTTGTGCTCGGTCAAAAACTCCCAAGACACGGCCTATGGGCGAGTTACATCCATTGCCCATACCTGGTAGACCATGGTCCCACCTGTCCATGGACTTTATCACCGATCTGCCATGCTCTGAGGGTAAGACTGTGATCTTGGTTGTGGTGGATAGATTTAGCAAGATGTGTCATCTTATTCCTTTAAGCAAATTACCATCGGCAAAGGTTCTGGCTTCCGTGTTTATTGATCACATCATCAAACTTCATGGAGCCCCTGAAAATATCGTGTCGGACAGGGGTGTACAGTTTGTGTACAGGTTTTGGAAGGCCTTCTGTCAAAAAATAGGTATTTCTCTGTCCTTCTCATCGGCCTTCCATCCTGAGTCCAATGGTCAGACCGAGCATACCAATCAATCCGTTGAACAGTTTCTTAGGTGCTATGTTTCTGACAACCAACATCAGTGGTCCAGGTTTTTATCTCTGGCTGAGTTTGCCTTGAATAATCGCGTTAATTCTTCCTCTGGGATGTCGCCGTTCTTTTGCAACATGGGTTTTCATCCTCGTTTTGGTTCTTTTTCGTCATCCAATTCTGTGGTTCCAGAGGTCAATAGTGTCTCCCAGGAACTGTGCACAGTTTGGGCACAGGTTCATTCGAACCTGGAAAGAGCCCAACTTATCCATAAGACTAAGGCAAATAGGAGACGTTCTAAGGGGGTTGAGTTCAAGGTGGGGGACAAGGTATGGTTATCCTCTAAGAATCTGCATATGAAGGTACCCTCTTATAAGTTTGCGCCTCGTTTTATAGGTCCATATGAGATCATCAAGGTGATCAACCCAGTATCCTTTAAATTACGCTTGCCTGATTCCTTTCGTATACATGATGTCTTCCATAAGTCTTTGTTGAAGAGGTTCGTTGCTCCCGTGTGTCCTGAGGAACAGCCTTCACTTCCGGTTGAGGTGGCAGGACAGATGGAGCATGAGATAGCTGACATCATTGATGTGAGGAAAGTCCGGAACTCCTTTCAATATCTTGTACATTGGAGGGGGTTCGGTCTGGAGGATAGGTCATGGGTCCCGTTGAGCAGGATGCATGCGGATACTCTTATCCGGGAGTTTCATCTGCAGCATCCTGAGAAACCGGCTCCCCCTGGAAAGGGTCCGGTGGCCCCTCGTGAAGAGGGGGGTACTGTCACGGGAGGCCGGCGACGCGCTCCCTCCGCGCAGCGCCGCCGGACCTCTCCGCCCCCCTAGTGACGAGCAGTAGGGAATTGAAGTGCTGGTCTGGTCAGCCAGCACTTCATCAGTTAATTTGTCTGTTGGGTTTTTAGCCATGTGGTGCTGATCACACCACATGGCTACTTTGCATTGTTTTGACAGCTTGCTCCGCCTCAGGTCATGTTTTTTTTTTTTTTTAATTAAAATTTTTTTATTAATTTTGCAAAAAAGAAGAAAGATACAATAAATTTCATAAAAGAATGAATTACAGTTGTTATACTCATGATCTTCCGCCCCCCCCTTCCCCACCTCTGGCATACTATTTCATATATTTTAGAGTCCAGCTACTCCATATTTCCTCAAATTTTTCCATTTTCCCCTGACTCATAAATACCAATTTTTCACACATAATTGAGTAGTTTGCGTACATAAACCATTTACGTAAAGAGGGTGCTCTTTCTGAAACCCATTCATTCATAATACATTTTCTTGCATAAAACAATAGTTTTTTCACAGCTATTTCCTTATTCCTCTCCTTCCTTGCCTCAAATAATCCCAATATGCAGATACTAATATCTAGCATCACTTTTATTTTTAAACAGTCCTCTATTGTCTCAACGACCTTCCGCCAAAAGGAGGAAATAAATTGACATGTCCAGAGCAGGTGTATATCATCCACCTCGGACATACCACATCTTTTGCAGTCCCCACTTTTTTCCGGATAGTATTTTTTCATTTTTTTTTGGTGTTATATATAGTCTGTGGACAATAAAGAATTGTGTTACTCTCTGAGTGGCACTGTACAATATTTTTTTAATTTCTCTATATATTTTCGTCCATTGGATATGACTATCGGGGTCCAGAATTCCTTCCCACTTTTTTGGGGATGGGATTGGAAACTTGTCATTTTCATGTCTTCTTATTATTTTATAGAATTTGGAAATTACCTTTTTATTTTCATTTCCTTTCCTAACTATTTCAATTATACTTGGTGTGGGGTTGACTCCGGCAGAAATTTTTTCTTTCTGTACTGCCTTTAATAATTGGAAATAATGGAGGTAATGCCTGGTTTTAAAGTCATTGGGTACACCTAATTCTATTTGTGTTTTTATTCTCTTTTCCTTAAATAATTGTCCCCAATAATGTATCCCCAACTGTTGCCAATATACTTTCTCAATTTTATTTAACTCAGGTAAATGACAGTTCCCCCATAATGGGGTGAATTTCATTCCCCCCTGTACCTCAGTTAGTACTTTTATTTTTCCCCATACATGATCCATCAATTTCCAAGTTACAAATTTTTTAAATTTTCCCTCTTTAATTTTCCCCATCTCCAGCATCTCTGATAGACTTTTATTTTCTAATTCTTTATCTATGCTGCTCATAATTTCTTTATTCATCAGATTATTTTCCCAATCCATTATATGCTTGAGCTGCGCAGCTAGAAAATAGCTATAGCTAACCGGGATAGACCATCCCCCTTTCCCTTCTGGATGTTTCAAGTACTCCATTTTCATTCGTGGCTGCCTGCCTCTCCAGACTAGTTCTCTGAACAGACTGTCAATTAGTTTGAAAATTTTAGCTTTAATTAATACTGGGGAATTATACAGAACGTAATTTATCAGGGGAAGTAAACACATCTTTATTAATGCTATCCTTCCTGCCATTGAAAGAGGCATTTTCTTCCATATATGGACTTTCTTCCTTACTTTAGCAATTAATGGAACCACATTCAATTCTACATAGCTGCCCACATCACTAGAAACATTTATTCCCAGATATTTAAAGGACTGTCCTTCATTAATAACTTTTAGATCATTATTTCCTTCTACTCTATCTTGGTCTATAGGGAGCATAGCCGATTTTGACCAATTTATTATGAGACCTGCAAATTGCCCAAATTCCTCCAGAGTCTTCATAATACAGTCAAGAGGGTTGATTGGGGACGAATAATAGTACCGTATTTTTCGCTTTATAAGACGCACCCCGAAGATAAGACGCACCCCAGATTTTAGAGTAGGAAAA
>ONZH01026676.1:0-19122 GCA_900303285.1 Rhinella marina
TTTATACCGGGGGTCCAGGAGTGCGAAGACCCAGTACAGTTTGTTCTCCACTATCCGGACAACACGTGTGTCCCGGGAAAAGCAGCCCAGCATGAAGTCAGCCATGTGTGCCAGACTCTGAATAGGCATGACCTCACTGCCCCCACCAGAAGGATCACTTGCCATTTCCTCCTCTTCCTCTTCCGCCTCCTCTCCGCCCCATCCGCGCTGAACCAATGGGACGCACACAGCCTGACTGCTACCCTCGCCGCCAGCATCCTCCTCCTCTTCCACAGCCACCTCCACGTCGTCCTCCTCCTCATCCTCCTCCTCCTGCAACTGCCACCGTGAAGCAGACAAAAGTGTGGTCTGACTGTGTAGCTCCGTTGCGTCTCCTCCTACCCCCGTCTCCTCTGCGTGCAATGCGTTCTCCCTTATTGCGATGAGCGATTCTTTAAGGACGCCTAGGAGCGGGAATGGTTACGCTCACTATAGCGTCCTCGCTGCTGACCTTCTTGGTGGACTCCTCAAAGATACGCAGTACATCGCATATGTCTGCCATCCATGGCCACTCGTGGTTGGCAAACTGAGGGAGCTGAGTTGGAGGCACGCGTGGATTCATTATCTGGTACTCCATCAATGCTCTCTGCTGCTCACACACCCTGGCCAACATGGAATAGGTGGAATTCCAGCGAGTGGGCAGGTCGCACAACAGCCGATGTTCAGGCAAATGGAGGCGTTGCTGGAGTTTTTTTAAGCTAGCAGCAGCTACAGTTGACTTCCGAAAGTGAGCGCACAAGCGCCGCACTTTCACCAGTAGCTCTGCCAGGTTGGGGTAAGTCTTCAGAAATTTTTGGACTACCAGATTAAAAACGTGGGCCAGGCATGGTACGTGATTGAGTTCGGCAAGCTCCAGAGCCGCCACCAGGTTACGGCCGTTATCGCACACGACCATGCCTGGTCCTAGCTGCAGCGGCGACAGCCACATCTCCGTCTGCTGCAATATGGCGTCCCTCACCTCTGGGGCGCTGTGCTTCCTGTCGCCCAAGCTGATGAGCTTTAGCACCGCCTGCTGACGTCTCCCCGCGCCGCCAGTGCTGCAACGCTTCCAGCTAGCGGCTGAGGGAGATGTTAAGGCACAGGAGGAGGAGGAGGAGGAGGAGGAGGGGGGTTTATCAGAACCCATGCTGGCAATCTTGGGCGGGGGTGGTAGGTAGGCCGTCTCTGTTTGCGACCCCGTCCCCGCTTCCACTACATTCACCCAGTGTGCCGTCAAAGAGAATGTAGCGTCCCTGGCCGCAAGCGCTTGTCCACGAGTCGGTGGTCAAGTGGACCTTTGCGCTGACTGCGTACCTCAGGGCCCGCCTGATGTTACGCGACACGTGCTGGTGCAGGGCGGGGACGGCACTCCGGGAAAAGTAGTGGCGGCTAGGGACGGAATAGCGAGGTGCGGCAGCCGCCATCAGGTCGCGGAAGGCCTGCGTCTCCACAAGCCTAAACGGCAACATCTCCAGGGCCAGCAGTTTGGAGATGTGGCAGTTTAAGGCTTGGGCTTGGGGGTGACTCGAGGCGTACTTCCGCCTGCGGTCGAACGCCTGCGAGATGGACAGTTGTTGGGACGAGGAGTGTGAAGGTGCAGGCGAAGAGGCGGGGGAAGGGGAGGCTGAAGGAGAAGGCCCCAAAGTAGCCGAGGCAGAGGCAGATGTGGAGGTGTCCTGGCTGGAGGTCTGGACCGCAGTGGCAGCACACAACAAAGGGGAAGAGGCAGTGGCAGCAGGACCGGGCGCAGTTTGTATTGCGTTTGCTCTCTCCCACTCAGCCCAGTGCTTGACTTCCAAGTGACGCCGCATGCCTGAGGTGGTCAGATTGCTCTTCTCAGAGCCCCTACTCTCAGTTTTGAGTGGCAGAGTGTGCAAACCGCGCTCAGTTTGTCATCCGCACAAACATTAAAAAATCTCCATCTCCACACCACAGAAGTACGAGGCCTCGATGGGGGAGCTTCACGCGACTGCCCGCTGCCGGGAACAGCTTCGGCCGTGCTGGCTGTTGGCCTCACTACTCTGTCTGGACTGTCCTCTTGCCTCTGGACATCCCTCTGCCTGTGGACATCCCTCTGCCTGTGGACATCCCTCTGGACATCCCTCTGCCTCTGGACATCCCTCTGCCTGTGGACATCCTCTGCCTCTTGCTGCCTTTTTCGGTGCTGCGCAGACCACCACCTCTCCACTGCTTTCCCCGCTGGACATCACCCCCTGGCCAGTGGGGTCGGTCATTTCGTCATCCACCACCTCCTCTTCCTCACTCTGCTCCTCCTCCCTGCCCACTGGACATTCCAACAGCCTCCCTTGATGGTAACTGCGTCTCATCATCATCATCGCTCATGATAACAGATGCTGGTTCAGGGTCCACATCAGCAGGAGATGGCGAAAACTCAAGTGTTTGGGCATCACTACAAACAAATTCCTCTGCTAGCTCCTGGGATTCTTCCGGCACATCTGAAAAAGGACCCGAAAGAGCTCCTGGGAGGGGTCAAGGGTGGGATGACTCTGTTGGCCAGGTGTGGAGGAAGGAGGGTCAGAGTGAGACTGTGTGGATGACTGGCTGGTGGACAACTGTGTGGAAGCGCTATCGGCTATCCATTGCACCACCTGTTCAACCTGCTCAGGCCTCAACAGCGGTGTAACTCGCCCCCTGCTTAACTGTCCCATAAAGGCAGGGATTCTGGATGAGTGTGATCCTGGCTGACCCTCACCAGCACGCATTGTATCCCCACTGGCTTCAACAAGGCCACCAACAGCATTTCCGCGCCCCCGTCCTCGTCCACGTCCGATTCCCGCTAGCCCCCCTCCGCATTTTATTTTTTTTTTGTTGCAAATACAATATTTGGGTATATAATTAGGTATGTGAAATAATTTAGCAAGAGAACGCACAGTACAGTGGCCTATTAAAAGGCCTAGATATTGTATATTTCAAGGTACACAGCCGTGTAGTAACAGAACAGACGGTGGGTATTTACACCAGGTATGTGAGATAATTTAGCAAGAGAACGCACAGTACAGTGGCCTATTAAAATGCCTAGATATTGTATATTTCAAAGTACACAGCCGTGTAGTAACTGAACAGACGGTGGGTATTTACACCAGGTATGTGAGATAATTTAGCAAGAGAACGCACAGTACAGGTGGCCTATTAAAATGCCTAGATATTGTATATTTCAAAGTACACAGCCGTGTAGTAACTGAACAGACGGTGGGTATTTACACCAGGTATGTGAGATAATTTAGCAAGAGAACGCACAGTACAGTGGCCTATTAAAATGCCTAGATATTGTATATTTCAAAGTACAACAGCCGTGTAGTAACTGAACAGACGGTGGGTATTTACACCAGGTATTTGAGATAATTTAGCAAGAGAACGCACAGTACAGTGGCCTATTAAAATGCCTAGATATTGTATATTTCAAAGTACACAGCCGTGTAGTAACTGAACAGACGGTGGGTATTTACACCAGGTATGTGAGATAATTTAGCAAGAGAACGCACAGTACAGTGGCCTATTAAAATGCCTAGATATTGTATATTTCAAAGTACACAGCCGTGTAGTAACTGAACAGACGGTGGGTATTTACACCAGGTATGTGAGATAATTTAGCAAGAGAACGCACAGTACAGTGGCCTATTAAAATGCCTAGATATTGTATATTTCAAAGTACACAGCCGTGTAGTAACTGAACAGTACGGTGGGTATTTACACCAGGTATGTGAGATAATTTAGCAAGAGAACGCACAGTACAGTGGCCTATTAAAATGCCTAGATATTGTATATTTCAAAGTACACAGCCGTGTAGTAACTGAACAGACGGTGGGTATTTACACCAGGTTATGTGAGATAATTTAGCAAGAGAACGCACAGTACAGTGGCCTATTAAAATGCCTAGATATTGTATATTTCAAAGTACACAGCCGTGTAGTAACTGAACAGACGGTGGGTATTTACACCAGGTATTTGAGATAATTTAGCAAGAGAACGCACAGTACAGTGGCCTATTAAAATGCCTAGATATTGTATATTTCAAAGTACACAGCCGTGTAGTAACTGAACAGACGGTGGGTATTTACACCAGGTATGTGAATAATTTAACAAGAGAACGCACAGTACAGTGGCCTATTAAAATGCCTAGATATTGTATATTTCAAAGTACACAGCCGTGTAGTAACAGAACAGACGGTGGGTATTTACACCAGGTATGTGAGATAATTTAGCAAGAGAACGCACAGTACAGTGGCCTATTAAATGCCTAGATATTGTATATTTCAAAGTACACAGCCGTGTAGTAACAGAACAGACGGTGGGTATTTACACCAGGTATGTGAGATAATTTAGCAAGAGAACGCACAGTACAGTGGCCTATTAAAATGCCTAGATATTGTATATTTCAAAGTACACAGCCGTGTAGTAACAGAACAGACGGTGGGTATTTACACCAGGTATGTGAGATAATTTAGCAAGAGAACGCACAGTACAGTGGCCTATTAAAATGCCTAGATATTGTATATTTCAAAGTACACAGCCGTGTAGTAACAGAACAGACGGTGGGTATTTACACCAGGTATGTGAAATAATTTAACAAGAGAACGCACAGTACAGTGGCCTATTAAAATGCCTAGATATTGTATATTTCAAAGTACACAGCCGTGTAGTAACAGAACAGACGGTGGGTATTTACACCAGGTATGTGAGATAATTTAGCAAGAGAACGCACAGTACAGTGGCCTATTAAAATGCCTAGATATTGTATATTTCAAAGTACACAGCCGTGTAGTAACTGAACAGACGGTGGGTATTTACACCAGGTATGTGAGATAATTTAGCAAGAGAACGCACAGTACAGTGGCCTATTAAAATGCCTAGATATTGTATATTTCAAAGTACACAGCCGTGTAGTAACTGAACAGACGGTGGGTATTTACACCAGGTATTTGAGATAATTTAGCAAGAGAACGCACAGTACAGTGGCCTATTAAATGCCTAGATATTGTATATTTCAAAGTACACAGCCGTGTAGTAACTGAACAGACGGTGGGTATTTACACCAGGTATGTGAGATAATTTAGCAAGAGAACGCACAGTACAGTGGCCTATTAAAATGCCTAGATATTGTATATTTCAAAGTACACAGCCGTGTAGTAACTGAACAGACGGTGGGTATTTACACCAGGTATGTGAGATAATTTAGCAAGAGAACGCACAGTACAGTGGCCTATTAAAATGCCTAGATATTGTATATTTCAAAGTACACAGCCGTGTAGTAACTGAACAGACGGTGGGTATTTACACCAGGTATGTGAGATAATTTAGCAAGAGAACGCACAGTACAGTGGCCTATTAAAATGCCTAGATATTGTATATTTCAAAGTACACAGCCGTGTAGTAACTGAACAGACGGTGGGTATTTACACCAGGTATGTGAGATAATTTAGCAAGAGAACGCACAGTACAGTGGCCTATTAAAATGCCTAGATATTGTATATTTCAAAGTACACAGCCGTGTAGTAACTGAACAGACGGTGGGTATTTACACCAGGTATGTGAAATAATTTAACAAGAGAACGCACAGTACAGTGGCCTATTAAAATGCCTAGATATTGTATATTTCAAAGTACACAGCCGTGTAGTAACAGAACAGACGGTGGGTATTTACACCAGGTATGTGAGATAATTTAGCAAGAGAACGCACAGTACAGTGGCCTATTAAAATGCCTAGATATTGTATATTTCAAAGTACACAGCCGTGTAGTAACAGAACAGACGGTGGGTATTTACACCAGGTATGTGAGATAATTTAGCAAGAGAACGCACAGTACAGTGGCCTATTAAAATGCCTAGATATTGTATATTTCAAAGTACACAGCCGTGTAGTAACAGAACAGACGGTGGGTATTTACACCAGGTATGTGAGATAATTTAGCAAGAGAACGCACAGTACAGTGGCCTATTAAAATGCCTAGATATTGTATATTTCAAAGTACACAGCCGTGTAGTAACAGAACAGACGGTGGGTATTTACACCAGGTATGTGAGATAATTTAGCAAGAGAACGCACAGTACAGTGGCCTATTAAATGGCCTAGATATTGTATATTTCAAGGTACACAGCCGTGTACTAACTGAACAGACGGTGGGTATTTACACCTGGTATACAAAAAGGGTATTGCAGGCACACAGAACCCAGAACACTAGAGCCAAATAAACTGTATTTAAAAAAATAAAATAAAATTCACAGCCGTATACTGCCAGATCAGATGGTGCATATACACACTAGTTATATAACAGGGTTTTTCAGCCAAAAAGAACGCTGAACAGTAGTGCCAAATATAGTTTGGTATGTAGCAGAGCACCTAATACACCACTAATGGCTCTCTCTGTCCCTACTCCAGCAGCTATCCCTGAATACGGCAGCCGTTCTCTGTAAAGTGTATCTTGTAGTAAAGCTATCACTGTAGTGCACTATAGTAGCCCTGATAAGGGCTTTTAATCACGCTCCTGCCTGTCCAACTGCTAAAACCTGTCTGTCCCTTCTCCAGCCTCTGTCCCTGACTAAGTTCACGCAGCATATGCGTACGAGCAGGAAGAGCTGAGTTTTTAATATTCGAGGTCACATGGTTTTTCCAGCCAATCCATGTAGACGCTGTTTTCGCGCTGCCAGCGTGCTCAGCGTGCCTGTCATACTCCCCCTGCATGTTGATTGGTGGAAAAAGAGCGCCAGGGAAGTTGGGAGGGGAAACGAATTCTAAGTGCGCCATCGCCGTTATACTCGATTGAAATCGAGTATGCCGAATAGCGTAGTATTCGATCGAATACCGGCTCGATCGAACACTACTCGCTCATCTCTAGTTGTGAGCTCAAATCTTGACAGAAACAGTTCAAAAATAGAAATTAAGTAAAACTTAAATACACAGGGTGTCCCTAACAGTGAAAAATTCAACTTTAAAAAATAAAAGAAGCGAAACATAAAATATGATCAAATAACACCAGTGATAACATATGCCAACCTTTATAACTTGTGTAAACTAGGCTGGTAATGTTTGTTGGGAAAGGTGACAACCCTAACAGCATACCCGCTAAGAACCTCTATAGACCTGCTCACTGCAGCAAGCCCAGCTTTAGTCAGTGCTCAAAAAGTCAGGACGCCAGCATCAGGATGTTCTGTGAGGAGTTCAAACCTGGTGCCACCTCCGCCTTCTTGCCACACTGCTATGCTAGGGTAGGACCTAGAAAGGATTTGTTTGTGACGTCACTTGTCACATGCCATTTAACCCTTTCCTGAAATGGCAATTTTCCGCTTTTGAGTTTTCATTTTTCAATTCCTGCCTTCCCAGAGCCATAACTTTTTTATTTTTCCATTCACATAGCCATATGAGCACTTGTTTTTTGCTGGACAATCTGTAGTTTTTGATATGTGTATGACTTTTTGATCACTTTTTATTCAATTTTCTTGGGAGGAAAAGTGATGAAAAAATTGTGAATTATCCATTTTTATTTTTTTCTGTTACACCATTCACCATATGGGTTAACTTTTTTATGTTTAATAGTATGGGCATTCTTGCACGCGGCGGTGTTATTTTTTTGTTTATTTTTATTTAGGATAAGTTAACTAGAAACAAAATTGGAGATATGCGTCTGTCAAGACACTTGGTTATTAACTATACTGGATGATAGCGCTAAAAATAGAAAATAAAAAAACTTCATTGGAAGTCTTGATAAAATAAATACATAAAGTGGCTATCTGCCAATATAAATCATACTCTTGTCGGGCATGGGGGTAAGGAGCCTCTTAAATAAATATTGTATTCCTTTGCTCCCCACCCACATTGAAATATAGTGCTATTCTGCAGGTTATAGATGATAGCTATCCAGGGATAGGGATAAGCAGCAGTAGGCCACTTTAAAAGCTTTGTCTCCTATTTATTGCTCTGCTCGCTCAACGCATTTCTTTGCTGGACTAAGCCAGCCTTTCATCAGGAGCCAGCAAAGAGGTGTAAACAAATAACAAAGTAACAATAAGGCTACTTTCACACTAGCGTTTTAAAATTCCGGTATTGAGTTCCGTCATAGGGGCTCAATACCGGAATAAAACGCTTCAGTTTTGTCCCCATTCATTGTCAATGGGGACAAAACTGAACTGAAGACAACGGAATGCTCCTGAAAGCATTCCGTTCCGTCTTCAGACCGGAGAACAAACCGCAGCATGCTGCGGTTTGCTCTCCGGTCCAGGCATCAGCACCAAGACGGATCCGGAATGACCCCCAGTGCAAGTCAATGGGGGTGGATCCGTCTGGTGTGACCACAATGGTAACCAGATCCGCCCTCCATTGACTTTCAATGTAGTTCATGACGGATCCGGCTACACATACACACATACAGACATAAACATACACATAAACATAAACATACACAGACATATACACATACAAATACACATACATACTTACATGCACCCCGGCAGGTCTTCAGAGCGTCGGAGGGACAGGACGGCGCGCACAGGTGACGATTCCACCAGGCGCCCAGCAGAGGTCGCTGTGGGGAATCGTCACCTGTGTGAGCCGCCCTGCTTCTCCGTCTCTCTGAAGACCTGCCGGGAGCATGTAAGTATGTATGTATGTGTATTTGTCTGTATATATGTGTGTGTCTGTGTGTGTTTATGTATGTACTGTGTGACATGTGTGGGGCCGGAGCGCGGTTCCAGCTCCACACATGTCGCTGCGGCAGTCCTGATCCGGCAGCACCCTTCACCTGCCAGATCAGGCCTACCGCTAGTGTGAAAGTAGCCTAAGCTGCATGCCTCTGATGTCATGAATACTGCTCTTGTAGCCACCGGCACTATATCTCAATGTGGGTGGGGAACAAAGGAGTACAATATTTATTTAAGAGGCAAATGGCAATTTTATGTATTTATTTTATCGAGACTTCCAATAAAGTTTTTTTTTTTAGCGCTATTGTCCAGTATATTTTTATTTTGGGGAAAGCGGGTGATTTTTATTTTATTTTTTTTTAATTTTTCAAAACTTTTTTTTTACTACATCACAGTTCAGTGTTGCCACCTAGTGGCCTGAACTGGGATATACTAATAATGAGTCTGGAAGCCTAGTACAGGCTGCGGCTTATTATTAGAACAGGGTGCTTTCCCTGATCTCTGCCGGGGGGAGCACAACTGAACAGGAAGCGTACACTTCCAGATTTTAACATTCTCATATGATGTGGTGACATTTGACCATGGCATTTGAGTGGTTAAATGTCCACAGTCAGCATTACTGCAGATTGTGGACATTGGCTACGGGTGCCTGCTGTATGAAACACCAGGCACTCGATTGCTTTGGCACCCATCTTTAAAGGTATTAGTACATTATTACACTTTTGATCTTGCCCAGAGCCACGTTTTGTCTAAAACCGGCCCTGTAAATATATATATATATATATATATATATATATATATATATATATATATATATATATTACATATATACTCCCCAGATACTTTATTTTTTATATTTTACCCAAAAATGTGCTGACTAATTTGTGAAAATGAGACAGGAAACTTATTTCAAGAAATTAGCTCATCCGCTCCCAGTGTATATGCTCACAGAAAGGTACTCTGAAGAGTAGAAATTCCTCTGATATGACACTTACTCTGACATCTCGAGCATATCTGGCATTAATCCCTTAATAGCTACATTTTCACAGGGCCTTTTCACTTAAAAAAAAAAAAAAAAAAACTGTTTACAATGGTTTACATAACACATAGTTGCATAACCCATCCCCATCAACAACCTGTTTGAGGTATTTAAATCCCTAGGTGTACCAGCCTGTTGCCTGGTAGAGTTAAAAGAGTAAAACAATATATTTCTTTTCTCTATAGGGTTAATAATTGCTGAGATATGCAGAAAAGATCCAATATGCAGGCTCCAATTCGGCTCAGTGACTCAGCACCTGTTCAGTGGATCTGATGAGCGCTGCTTTCCGAGTTCATCAGGTCCATTGCACAGACGCCGAGTCACGATCCCTCAGAGCAGGTACAAGAACACAGTGCTAGAGGAGATGTGTAGTCCTTTCAGTCAATGGGGGGAATGGGGGGTACAGAGAGCATGGGGGAGTTGTGCTAGCAGTGCTCATAGTGCTATGGCCAGCCCCAACTAGATAATTTACATAAATATAAAAATGAATGTATCTTGGCAACTATTAAGCCTATAGAGAAAACAAGTAAATTGTTTTGCTCAACATAATCAACTCTACCAGGTAATATGCCTGGGTTAATAAGGCTGATGTCTTTACACAGTGGCACTAGCAGGATTACCCAAAACTGTCTGGTTTGGTTTGATTGAAGGATTCCACTTTTTTATTTTTATCTAACCATAGCATACACACAATTACTGGTTATCTTGTCTGATTGCTCTCTAAAGCCTACAAAACATAGCTATTGTTCTCATATTTTGCACTAAAAAGGTAAAACAAGATGGAGCCAACTGCAAAGACGTTGGAATTAGCTTGTGCATTTATAATTCGCCACGAGGTACCATCAAAAGAAAGCAAGGAATAAAATATCTGTCACTGGTACTTGTAATGTTACGAAAGGGAGCTTATGCAGCTTCGGTGGACTAAAAAGAGAGACCCATCTTTCCCCCACCCAGAAAGAACACCAGCAAGAGTGGCTTCAATGAATGGCAACATGTGTCATAACATGTTGATCCTGGGCTATACAATGGTAGAAACCATCAACAACAAGGTACCTAATTTGATTTTTTCCTCTACTCTATATAGCCTCAGATACATACTTTTCAGTGGATAGTTTTGTGTTTCTTTTAGACCTGCCATACAAAATATTTGTTATCTTTGTATATTATTTCTTTTTCTTAGAACATTTTGATAGAATATTACATTACTAGTTATTTTGTCTGTGTGGATAAGTAGTATTTAAATTCAAGCTATAGATTTCCTATATAGCTATTGTTATGAACTGCATATATGAGTATGTAGGATCTTGATTAGATATGAGCGAATCATGCAAAATTTTATTTGCTGAATATTCGCCAAACTTTTCCTAAGATTCCTATATTCAACGAATAGATTTGTTGAATTTGCGTACAAATTATACGTAATAATATGACTTTTAGCGAACATTCGCGCACTAATAATGAACGTTCAGGTAAAAAGGTACGCAACCTCTTTGAACACGTACCCATAAGCGTACAAATTGCGTACGAAAATGACGGGCTTTGCTGGAGAGGAATGGTGGAGCAGGAGGAACGCTCTGTGTCTGACCCCTGGCTTCATATGGATACTGTATCAGCAGATGACAGCAGATCATCCGGCTGAAACTGAGATGAGCGTGCCATCCACTCCACTACCTCATCCACTTTCTCCTCCACTACACTTTTGCGCCTTGGTGGGTTAGCCTGGTGGAAAAACAGCCAAGTATTGCAAATACTACTATTAGATGTTCTGGCTACAGGTCCTTTGGCACTCTGCCCTGTGCCACCTTCTCCTTTTTTTTTAGAGTTCGAGGTCTGGCTGGAACTGGACCCCTTTTGCTTATCCATTCCAGACATTGTTCAATTGACTCTGTGGCCCTGCAGCTGGTCTTTGTCCCTGTATCTCCCTGTCTCTCCCTGTCTCTCTCCCTGCCTGATTAAATACTAGCCCTGAACTGGCCCTGTACTTGTCCTGCAGTATCCCTGATATGTGTAATATGGATTCCCAGAGCAATTACACCCCAATTTTAACAAAACAGGTCTCAGAGTCTCAGAACTTCACACACAGTGCTTCTGCTCGTCTCAGCAGTCGCAGCAGAAGTGATGCGTCACTGGCTTACCGCGCCTGAGCCAATCAGAGCAAGCCCTGCCCACTAGGTCAGGTGACCGCTTTCTTCCCGGGCTTTTGCACACAATAAACGAACTAACAGTAAAAGTTTGCTAATGAATTGAATTCGTACGCAATAATGTATAATTTATAGGGCAACTACGTAGGGAATGCATACAAAGCCAAAGCAAATCACCTAATACTCTGATTCGCTTCGCAGCTGAACATTTCCAAGATTCGATATGAATCAACGAATCGACGAATAGATTCGCTCATCTCTAATCTTGATATTTAAAATAATGAGAAAAGTATTAAGAGCTGAATTTTTAGATGTAAAAGCTGCATAGACTTGGAAATACATGGTGCTACTTAGTATGTGTGGCTCACACTCTCTCAACATATGCATGCCAAGTACCTAATTTGATAATAATTCACGTAGCATTAATCACTCTCATTTTTATAAAAGATTATACAGAGGTTATAAGGTGGTTCCCATGTGGAGATGTCTTGGGAACAGAATGTGTATCAAAACTCGCAAAATTAAAACAGCCTAAAGATACTTCATATGGGATTTTCTATAATTAGTGGATAAGCCATCTGTGACTGAAAACTAGCGAAAGTGACTATGTCTATTGCTTAATTAAAAATAATTTTGAATGTATATTTATTTCAGATACCAAGCAAATAAGAAACTAGGCCATGATGAAAATGTTTTAGGCCACATAATGTAGATGTACCGTACTTCATACTAAACTCTGCTGCAGCTTCCAAGAGAAAAATCAGGAAAGATTTGGAAGTGTAAGAAAATGCATTTTAAAAAATATTCACCTGTCCCTGTATCCAGGGGCGGACATACCACCTGTGCAGCCGGTTCGGCTACACAGGGGCGCAGGGCCAGAGGGGGGCCCTTTCTTAAGGGTGGCAGGGAGAGATGAGCGCTTCCATTGTGGAAGCGCTCATCTCTATATTCTTCTGTATCGCCGTCCTCTGGACAGCAATACAGATAGAAGTACTGCAGGGCAGGGGAGGGAGAGGCGTATCCCTTCCCCATTCCACTGATAGCCTGCAGGCACTAGGCCTGCAGCCTATCAGATGCCGGCACAGGCGGCGCAATGACATTGCAGGACATAGGCCGGAATAGTCCTGCATTGTGTCACTGAAAGAGGCAAGGAGGTAAGTATAAATGTTTTTTTTTTTCATTTACACTTTGCTAAATGAATTATCTTTCACACAGTGGGGGCACTATGGAGGAACACTATGGGGGGCACTATGGAGGAGCACTATGGGGGCACTATATATATACTAGCACTATGGGAGCCCTATCATATATCAGTATATATCTGGCACACAGTGGGGGCACTATGGAGGAGGAGGAGCACTATGGGGGGTACTATGGAGGAGCACTATGGGGGGCACTATATATATACTGGCACTATGGGGGCCACTATATATATATACTGGCACTATGGAGGCCCTATCATATATACTGGCTCACATGGGGGGCACTATGGAGGAGTAGGAGCACTATGGGTGCCCTATCATATATACTGGATCACATGGGGGCACTATGGAGGAGGAGGAGCACTATAGGGGACCCTATATATATACTGGCACACATGGGGGGCCCTTTGGCGGAGGAGGAGCACTATGGGGGCCCTATCATATATACTGGCATCATCATGGTGGTCTGGTCTGAAAGGAGAAGATGAAAAAAAGAGAATGTCTACATCAAAGGATATATCACTGGATTTAAGAGGTATATGGCATTGTATTAGGTTACCTTCACATCTGCGTTAGTGATTCTGGCAGGCTGGTCGAGCAGAGAACAGCCTGCTGGAATTTACCAGCTCCGGCACTGCTGGATGCAGAATGCCCGCCGGCCCCATTAACTAATATGGGGTCTGGCAGAGATACGGCCACAATCTGGCAAGAATTACCGGGACACAAACCGCTGCATTCCTGAGTTTGTGTCCGGCCAATTCCATGCATTCTCTGCCGAATCAGATGGCCAGATCGTAGTGCTGCAGGTGTGAAAGTAGCCTTACCCTGTATGTTTTATATTGCTGTATGTAATGTTAGGACACCATAGGTTAGGTTGCCCTCTGGGGCCCTCTGCTGTCTGTGTCCACCCCTGCCTGTATCCCTGGCATTGATAGACACATTGTCCTTATGCTGGCCCCCAGTCAAGATGTTTTTGTGCTGTGGCTTTGCCCAGAAGTGAAGAGGAGTACAGGAGCTGGCGAAGGTGAGTATCTGATTGTCTGGTCTAGGGTCTACAGCAGGAGGAGTTCTGGTCAGGGTCTGTAAAAAGGTTTTTTTTTTATAGTCTGTAGGCTTTTGGTTCCTCTCTTCAGAACTTTCCTGTTGCCTCATCTATAAAGTTGGCAAATAGGCTCACATAAGGTGTTTGATTGAGAACACTGAGAGGAAGGAGGGGGCAACAAAGCTACTGACATAATAGTCCAGTCCACTAAATGCAGTAGAAAGTGGTCCAGAATTTCAGGCACAGGTGAAACAGCAAGGACGCTTCCAGAGAGGAAAATGTAAAGTCCACAAAGGACATCTGTCAGCAGATTTGTATCTATGAAATTGGCTGACTTGTTGAATGTGCACTTGGCAGCTAAAGGCATCTGTCCTATGTTCATATGTGGCCATGTTCAGAAAAATAAAGTGTAATATGCAAATGAGCTTCTAGGAACAATGGGGGTGTTGCCATTACACTTAGAGGCTCTGCTTTCTCTGCAGCTGCTGCTCCACTTTGATTGAGAGGGCCAGGTACAATGCCGTTTTTACTGCCTGGCCCTGTCAATAAAAGTCTATGTAAGTGTTTTCGAGACATGCTCTGTGACCTGTGCAGAGGTCATGATATAGGAAGGGGGAGCATACAAGCTGTAACCATCATCAATTGTGAATGGTAGATCTTGTGTTATCTATATTGTTAAGCTAATCAAAGCATCCAAAGCGGAATCCGATCTGAAGTTTAGGAAAAATTTGATTCTCCTTGGTGGTAGCAAATCATTTTTTCTTAAAATGGTGGCTGAAAATAAAAAAAAAAAAAAAAAGATCCTCATCTCATCCACTTCATCAGGCTCACCACAGGTCCTTTGTCGGGTGTCCTTCAAGACAGGAGGGGACAGTCTCTCCGCGATAAAGTGGTTGAGGTGAGTGTATATATATTTTTTACCCCAGATTAGCCTCCTGAGTGCCTGAATGGTGAGTTTCAAATGGGCTACATCTGAGGGGTTAAATGGGGGCATCTGAGGTGGATGGCAGGATTGCCGTTCCCTGTCATTGTGCTCGCTCCATACAATGAAAAGTGATTAGTGACGACTGAATTCATAACAAATTGAATTTCTTGAAGTTCAGTGAAGCTGCTGAATTGAATTTTTCAAAACTTCGCTCATCACTAATTATCTATAAAGAGTTGCTATCTGCCATTGCCATCCTGCCTGTGATTATAACAAGATCATTGCTAAAAAGTGATCTGTGTGAAATAGGACCTCTCAAAATATTATTAGGCTTAGTGTACAGTGTGAAAACATGGAAAATTAAAAGAAATCACCGAAAATTCTAAAAAAAAACATGTTTAACATAAAAATATTATTTAAACAAGATGTCATTAGGTCATTTTCTGATGACACATTCCCTTTAACCTGAAGGTACTGGAAAGGAGATGAAGGCAAACAAGCACTAAGAAGGAGATTTATCAAGACTGGCATTCCCCCTGGTGCACTGGAGTAAGATGCTCTTAATTTATTTATGCTTCTTAATAAATTAGGTGCATCTCTGCCACTCTGTGCACCAGAAACTCAAATCGGCGGTCACTAGCTTCTAGCATAAGCTACAGTAAATCTGGTGGGCCATAATAGGTTCTGCACCCCACTAAGCCATGTCCCTTTCTTGCCACTTTAGAAAAGTGTTGATAAGCGGAAAAAGTCACAAATTATGGTGCAAATATGGTGTGCACCATAATTTCTGACTTTTTAATGCCACAATAGTGGCGGAAATAGCTTAAAGGGAATGTGTCACCATTTTGTTTTCTGCCAGTAAAACCAGAGAGCAAAACATATCTTTTTTCTCCAGTCGGTTATTATTTTCTGATTACAGATTTTTTTATTGTATTTCCTGAATATGAATATTGGGACTGCCTCATTTACTTCTATGGGTGAGTCATGTGCAGAGGTCATTATTAGAGATGAGCGAGCATGCTCGTCCGAGCTTGGTGCTCGTTCGAGCATTAGGGTACTCGTAAGTGCTCGCTGCTCGGACGAGTATCTCGCCATACTCGAGGAAATGGCAACTTCCGCATCATGCTTTTTTGGCGCCTAAAAACACAGCCAATCACAAGCCAGGAGACTCTGCGTACCACCCAGCATCACGTGGGGCCCTTACATGTCGATAGCAGGGGTTGGCTGGCCTGATCAGGTGACCCTGGAATATACTACCGACTGGCCGCGGTGCTCGGCTCAGATGCCGTCTGGATGTCGTTAGGGATAGAGCTGCTGCCTTTCAGGGACAGTGTTAGGGCCTGCATTTAGTTGTCTGTTGGGCAGGGATCACCCACAAAGAACCCAACAGCCCTTCTAAGGGCTAGAAGACATTTTATTTATTTTTTTTTGTCACTTGGCTGGCTGGCACTAGTAGTGCAGCTATCGCCATATCTAACCCTGTTTTTTTTTTATTGTTCTATCTCAGTGATACAAATCCATTGCACACAGCACTGTGGAACCATTCTGTGTGGCCACAGTTCAGCACTGACTCACTCCAATCCATATATACTGTCCAGGTGACACTTTCTGTACGTCACAGAATACAACCAAGTCATTTGCTACCAATATCATCTACAGCTTGATCCAGAAAACTCTCTGTGCGACATTTGTCTGGGTCGCAGACTAAATAGTCACCGTTAACAGGGTGTCAGTCAGTCCTACCATAGTTCCTGCACGTCACGTTCCCAAAAAAAAAATATAAAAAATAAATTATTTTTTTCAGTTGTTTTAGCTCAGTGATACAAATCCATTTTACTCAGCTGCGTGTAACCTTTCTGTGTGTCACAGTTCAGTACACTAAGCTCCCATCCGTATATACTGTCCAGGTGACACTTTCCTGTACGTCACAGAATGCAACCAAGTCATTTGCTACCATATCATCTACCGCTTGATCAGAAAAATTCTCTGTGCGACATTTGCTCTGGGGTCGCCAGAGTAATAAGCCACCATTAACAGGGTGTCAGTGAGTTCTACCATAGTTCTTGCACGTCACGTTCCCAAAAAAAACAAAATTTAAAAAACAATATAAAAAAAACAAATATAAAAACATATTAGTTTTCAGTTGTTTTAGCTCAGTGATACAAATCCATTTTACTCAGCTGTGTGTAACCTTTCTGTTGTGTCACAGTTCAGCACATTCGCTCCCATCCGTATATACTGTCCAGGTGACACTTTCTGTAGACACAGAATACAACCAAGTCATTTGCTACCAATATCATCTACCGCTTGATCCAGAAAATTCTCTGTGCGACATTTGTCTGGGTCGCAGAATAAATAGCCACCGTTAACAGGGTGTCAGTGAGTTCTACCATAGTTCTTGCACGTCACGTCCCAAAAAAACAAATATAAAAAAAAAAATTTATTTTTTCAGTTGTTTTAGCTCAGTGATACAAATCCATTTTACTCAGCTGTGTGTAACCTTTCTGTGTGTCACAGTTCAGCACATTCGCTCCCATCCGTATATACTGTCCAGGTGACACTTTCTGTACGTCACAGAATACAACCAAGTCATTTGCTACCAATATCATCTACGCTTGATCCAGAAAATCTCTGTGCGACATTTGTCTGGGTCGCAGACTAAATAGTCACCGTTAACAGGGGTGTCAGTCAGTCCTACCATAGTTCCTGCACGTCACGTTCCCAAAAAACAAAATAAAAAAAAAATTATTTTTTCAGTTGTTTTAGCTCAGTGATACAAATCCATTTTACTCAGCTGCGTGTAACCTTTCTGTTGTGTCACAGTTCAGCACATTCGCTCCCATCCGTATATACTGTCCAGGTGACACTTTCTGTACGTCACAGAATACAACCAAGTCATTTGCCTACCAATATCATCTACCGCTTGATCCAGAAAATTCTCTGTGCGACATTTGTCTGGGTCGCAGAGTAAATAGCCACCATTAACAGGGTGTCAGTGAGTTCTACCATAGTTCTTGCACGTCACGTTCCCAAAAAAACAAAATTTAAAAAAACAATATAAAAAACAAATATAAAAAAACATATTAGTTTTTCAGTTGTTTTAGCTCAGTGATACAAATCCATTTTACTCAGCTGTGTGTAACCTTTCTGTGTGTCACAGTTCAGCACATTCGCTCCCATCCGTATATACTGTCCAGGTGACACTTTCTGTACGTCACAGAATACAACCAAGTCATTTGCTACCAATATCATCTACAGCTTGATCCAGAAAATTCTCTGTGCGACATTTGTCTGGGTCGCAGAATAAATAGCCACCGTTAACAGGGTGTCAGTGAGTTCTACCATAGTTCTTGCACGTCACGTTCCCAAAAAACAAAATATAAAAAAAAAATATATTTTTTTCAGTTGTTTTAGCTCAGTGATACAAATCCATTTTACTCAGCTGTGTGTAACCTTTCTGTGTGTCACAGTTCAGCACATTCGCTCCCATCCGTATATACTGTCCAGGTGACACTTTCTGTACGTCACAGAATACAACCAAGTCATTTGCTACCAATATCATCTACCGCTTGATCCAGAAAATTCTCTGTGGACATTTGTCTGGGTCGCAGACTAAATAGCCACCGTTAACAGGGTGTCAGTCAGTTCTACCATAGTTCTTGCACGTCACGTTCCCAGAAAAAACAAAATTAAAAAAAAAATTAATTTTTTCAGTTGTTTTAGCTCAGTGATACAAAATCCATTTTTACTCAGCTGTGTGTAACCTTTCTGTGTGTCACAGTTCAGCACATTCGCTCCCATCCGTATATACTGTCCAGGTGACACTTTCTGTACGTCACAGAATACAACCAAGTCATTTGCTACCAATATCATCTACCGCTTGATCCAGAAAATTCTCTGGTGCGACATTTGTCTGGGTCGCAGAGTAATAGCCACCATTAACAGGGTGTCAGTGAGTTCTACCATAGTTCTTGCACGTCACGTCCCAAAAAAACCAAAATTTAAAAAACACCAATATAAAAAATAAAAAAACAATATTAGTTTTTCAGTTGTTTTAGCTCAGTGATACAAATCCTTTTACTCAGCTGTGTGTAACCTTTCTG